>FLMG01000683.1:88968-118369 GCA_900088475.1 Hyphochytrium catenoides
CTTTGGTGGAAGCTATGGTGGAATGCTCTCTTCCTGGATGAGGATCAAATATCCCAGCTTAATAACTGGTGCGGTTGCGGGATCAGCACCAGTTATCGGCTTTCTCGGACAGACCGTAGACTATGACTATGAAAGGTACCGCGAACCCTACCATCGGTGGCAGTACAGTCACCTTCTCTACGCTTCGTAGGTGTCACTTTTCTCATTGCTTCTTTGATCCCCCTGGTGCTCTCATCTACTCCCTTTGCAAAGTCTTATCTCGATGGTAGGAGAAGTGACTATCCAACAGTTTCTTGGTTCACCCTTAGTTTTGGCGTACCGCAACACTGCCCTGGTTTCCCTGGTGCTTTCATATCCACTCCCATTGAAAAGCTGGCAGAGCGTTGTTCTCTGTTCATTATATGCTCTCTTTCCCCTCTCCCGCCTCCAAGAATTAATTTCTTGATTTTTCTGCAGGTACGCAGAAATAGTGACCCGCGACGCGTCGGCCGCTGGTGGAGCCACCGACAAGTGCAAATGGAATATTCACCGGAGCTGGAAAGTGCTGTTTGATTATGCGAAGACGGAAAAGGGCAGAGTCAAGGTAGAGACGCATCACTCTAAAACCGCTTTTCTACGCTTTGGATGTAGGACGCGGTGTAATCCCATCTTCCTTAAGGGAGTTGTAGGTGAAACTGTTTGCTCTTCAACTTACCTCGGCTAGCAGCATGACAAGTGGTCTTTTGGAATCATGGTCGACTCTTACCAGCTGACCCTCATCTTTTAAACGCTCTTTAGCTGAAGACAAGTTTCAGGCTGTGTAAAGATTTAAAGCATGAGAAGGACGCCTGGGTGTTAGCCAACGCGGTCTCTGGTGCATTAAGTTTCTATGCTATGGGGAGTTATCCCTACCCATCGTCGTACATGCTCAACGGTGACGGAGTGCTTCCTGCTTTTCCCATGAGAGTGGCCTGCAATGCCATGGAAAAAGAGGTGGAAACAGAAAAAGAGAAAGAGGACGAAGAGGAGGAAAAGCTTTTAGCAGGTTTGAGGGAAGTGGCAGGAATATTTTATAACTATAGCCACAGCTTGGAGTGCTTTGACTACGAAACGAATGACGATACTTCCATCGACGGACAGCTTTGGGACTACATTTCCTGTAAGACTTCCTTGTCCTCCCTTATCGTTTGTTCTGTTTTTCTCCCTTCCTTCTTTCTCTCTTTAGTTGGACCAGTTTGCCAGGTCCGCTCCCTTATAGTTTTGTTCGGCATGCTCTATTCCAGAGCCTGTCGCTTTCATTTGTCCTAATGGTGCCCTGTCGTCATGGCTAGCTGGACACATGTATAGCGTCTACTTGGGGTTGCCTGGGAAAGGCCTGCGACTAGCTCTGAGACTATCTCTAAGCCTTCAACCTCCCTTTCGCAACCACTATGTTTATCATTGTCTGCTAATCCCAATATGCGCTTCACTCTGCTCTTTTACCTACCCAACTCTACCACACCATACCGGTGAAGGTTCCAGTACCTACATTCCTTTCGGTACCGAAGGCTGGCCTCGAGATATGTTCTGGAGACAGCCTTTCAGTAGAAAGGACGAAGAGAAGAGATGCCTCCAAAGCTGGGGATTGAGTCCAAGATTTGACTGGCCAGTGCAGAATTATGGGGCAGATGCCTTTGTTGCCTCCCCCTCTAAAACGTCTTCCACACCTTTCTCAAACATAGTCTTTAGCAACGGGGAGTATGATCCTTGGATGGGAGCAGGAGTGGTGCAAGACATTGGAAAGTCAGTGAAGGCCATCGTCATCAAAGAGGCCGGGCATCACTACGACTTCATGTTCTCTGTGAGTACAGCCCAGACTACTCTCGTTAATCCTCCTGCAGCTGCCTCTTCTGTTTAAAGCTAGTAGTCAGCTACTTCTACGGCTTCTAGCTGACTGGTATTTGCATCTTATTATTGTCCTCTTGATGTCCGCTCGGGATGACCATTGACTCTCTCGTTAGGGTGGAGTACCCAATCTCACTTTCATTGTAGAGGACAGCTGGTAACTGCATGCTAATCGTTATTTTGCCTCACCAGCATCCACTCGACTCTGAGGACGTTAAGGCTGCACGCGCGGAAGAGAAGAAGGTGATGAAGGAATGGATTAAGGAGTACAATAAGGAGAAGAAATCAGCCATCTTTGGACTTGATGATCTCCATTTTCCTTCTGATATAGCCAGAATCGCTCTTTAGACCAACCCCTTCTCTCCCTCTCAATAGACTGATAGATATCCCGGTCATAGTGAAAGTAGCGCTCTCTCGCTTTCACCTTCTTCGACCTCTCAGTAGAGTGTAGCTATGAATATTATGGACAAGGGAACATAGCTAGTTCTTGTCAGAGATTAAATAGAACTTTGGATACAATCAGGGCCTCCGTATGAGCTTGCCAGTGTCCCACACTCTCTACTTTCACTGCTGCTTTCTTTTCTTTTTCTTGTTAAGATCCTCCTTCGCGTCTCTAGCTCTAAACTCTAACGTTTCGTTCAGCTCTCCCATGGCCGTCCGAGCATCCACAAACTTTCTTTTGCTTCCTGGAAGTAGAGATCAGTTAGAAGAAAAATCAAATGTCGCGGCATAGTTTGCAGCGTATGGTCCACACAAGAAACTCAAGCAAAACATCTCAAAGAATTTGCCCATAGCCTACATGCCACAGCTAGAGGTGAACGAGTCCAAGTATGACAAATGAGAGAAATAGAGTTGAAGATGTTCACAGGCAACGTCTCTTTTTGATCAAGAAAGAGAAAACAAACAACGGCATGAGAGGGACGTGAGGGTGCAGAACAGAGTAGCGGAAGAGAAGGTGCTTGCACTGAGAGACACGGACCTGTTGGACGGAGAGGTTGCGCCAGCATCAACTTCAGCCTAGTTTCTGCTCTTGTCACCTCCAAGCTGGCGCTGTCAGGTTTAAACTTTTCCAGCAGCTCCTGCGCACCCAAAAGAGCCACGTAGCGTCAGGTGACTACAGCCCGAATCTATACTCAAATCACCACTCATTATAGGTCTAAACCATCTTTTCCGCTTCCACATGCAGTTTCTTAGCAGCCTCTACGAGGCTCGTCCTTACCTCATCCAAGAGGAGATCCGCAGCTTTAGCTTGCTCTAGGAACCAGTTGCTGTTTGATCTTTTCTTGGATGTCTGCCAGAACGCATTCCGAATGGGAGATTTAGAGGATTGTTGGATCAAGAAAGCGAAGAAGTCAGGCATTCGAAGGTGGAGAACTAGTGTGAAGAGCAAGCTTGTCCTGGAACCTAATCAGAGAGTTATAATGACAATGTATAGACAGGGCAACAAGCTGTTCATGAGATGTAGGCTCGAGACACGACATCGTAGTCGTAAATAACCTGTGTCTGGTGCTTCTCTATGATCACTGCACATTGCATCCTGTCTCGTACGGGAGGAAGGAATCGCAGATCTACAGGGAAGGTCTCAAACGCGTCCGTGCCTGACACTATGTTACATATCTGCATTTGGGTTCTCTATAGCGAAAGATGAAAGCAGCGGAGATCTGATGTAAGAGTGCTGGCCGGCATCTCGTCTGTAGGGTTCAGCGATGGAGGAAAAGGACGAGGAAAGAAGAGGCTTAGATGGAAACGTTGAAGAGCTTCTCTTAACCTTCTCATTGGGGGTGACAAGGCTTAGACTGAGCCCTTCGGCAGCTGCTCTGGCCGTCCTCCCACTCCGATGAATAAAGGTGTCGGCAGCTTTTGGGGCATGGTAGTGTACTATATACCGTACATTAGAGATGTCGAGACCCCTGGCAGCTACATCTGTGGCCTGTAAGGTGAATAAAAGAGAAGATGCTTTATACCGAGGGGTAGGATGGCTTCCTGCTACAATTGCCCCATACCAAAGAATACAATGTAATAGTGAGATGCAGAGCAAGAGCCTCGGAATGGTGCCCAACCAGAGTAAAGACAGAGCAGACGTGCTGGCTAAGAGGATAGAGTGCTGTCATTGATGTTCAACCGTAGATTTGGAGTTCAACAAAAGAGCAATAAGAGCTTTCGACGAAAGAGTCGACACTCTTCTAATGTCAGCAAAAAGATTAACGACATCATCCCTTACCACCAGTATAGTCTTATCGTCACCCTTGAATCTATCCAGCTTCTTCAGTCTCTGCCTCTGCTGCATGTTGGCATGAAGACCGACAACAGGAAGCTCCAGTGTAGAGAGTAAAGTGGCAAGCCTTTTAACGGCAGAAATAGCGTTCGCAAAGACGATCGTCCTTCCTGGATACTGAGAGGGTGTTATACGTTGAAGGTTATGGACTACAAAGAAGAGCCACAAACACTTATGAAAACCCTGTGAATCCCGAGGGATATGGAGATGTAAGAGAAGGAAAGGGGAGCTGGAAGCAGGCGCAAAGAGCACTTTCGGTGGCATGTGCAAAGTCTCAGACCCTGCTCCGTGAAGTCTTACTGATATTAGGCCAACGTTTACCTGAAGCAAGAAGTAGTAGAGATAGACGTCCCTTTCCTCTTCAAGGCACTCCAGTTCACAAAGCCGAAGGCCAGCTGGTAGAGAGACTTTACTCTTCCCTTGTGCCACTAGCTTCTGCTCGCCTTCCTCATGCGTACCCCTTGTCAAGTCGACCACCACAGGCTTTCCTCTCAAGCCGACTCTAGTGATGGCTGATTGTATGAGGTTGATACTCTTTGCCTTTTTCTTCTTCCATTTCTTCCCTTTCTTGAATCGCGCTTCGTCTCCCAGGGAGAGGGTCGCCGAGAAGAGGAACGTCTGCCGAATGACTGTTTCTTCAGCTTCGTCCAGTTCAGCCTCTGACGACGCTGATCCATGCAGGACCACGTCCTCCTGTGTCTTCTCACCAAGTTCTTCTTCGTCTTCGCTTCTATAAGAGTCCGATTCCGGCTTGCCTTCATCATTTAGGTCTGTTATATCCGCGTCCTCGTCGTCTTGTGGCAATCCGTCACTATCTTGGTCATTAACAGAATCGGCTGATGACTCATTCTCTCCATTCTTCTCCCCATTTTCAACCCCTTCTCCGTCACTGTCCGAGTCTTCATAGCGCACGGCCGGAAGCTTTTTTTGCTCCTCTATCTGTGCCAAAATGTCATCCGTCAACATCTGCACGGGGGCAGCAGCGGGCTCCAGACCCATCATATCGTCCATATCTTCTTCGTCTTCTCCTTCCTCTTGCTTGGAGTTTTCAGACCTAGTCTTGACGACCTCCAACTACGCAGAAGTCGGAACCCAGGTTAGTACTAAAACCTTGAACTGCCAATCTAGATGCTCACTCAGCAAGTAGTTTGACGTCTTGACTTTTCTCTTTCTGTCTTCCCTTCGTCTTCTCCCTGTTCTAGTAATATCCTTCCTGGCTCTCTCTTCCCCTTTTCAACTGCCCTTGCGCTACGTGCTCTTTCTCTCACTCACTCTATCTCATACACACTCATCTCTCACTACGTTATTTCAAGTCACCTTTTGTACTACTTCCTTAGGCTTCGTAGCCATCTGCTTGTTGCTTTTCCCAAGAACCTCGAAGATTTTGTTGAGCTCGGGGAAGTGCCCAGGTTCAAGCATTCTATCCGCTTCATCAAGCACCAAGAAGCGAAGTGAGGAGGATAGAGTGGAGAAAAGCCTGTGACTCTGAATAAGCTCCCAGAGTCTACCAGGGGTACCGATAACTATCTCGGGAGAGTATGAGAGCAACCTCTCCTGCTTCTCTTGAGACATTCCACCCACTATTGAGACTGCGCGGATAGGACTCCCTTTGATGAATTCATGGAGATGTTGCTGAACCTATGGAGAGAGTTAGACGGCCGCTGGACAACTCGGATCCATATAGAAAGCGCTTGACGAGATGTGATACAAGGGGTGAAGAAGGATGAAAGAGATCAGATACTGCGCTAGGGAGAGCCTCACCTGCATCGCAAGCTCTCTTGTTGGAGTAAGGATTAATGCCTCCACATTACCCTGTCTCCTTTGGCCTTGTCTATCATCCGCGCTACGAAGAAGATAGTCGAGGATCGGCAGACCATAGGCAAGCGTTTTCCCTGAGCCTGTCTCCGCGATACCCAGGATGTCCTTCTTCTCCAAAAGAGCTGCAGGGAGGGTCTTTTCTTGGATGAGAGTAGGCGAAGAGAAGCCAAGGCGACTGAGGGTGGAGAGAATGTGCTTGTGTAAAGGATACTTCCTCCATTTCTTCACAGAAACGGCTGCGGTGGCGACATCTAGGCCAGTGTTGTTCTCCTCTTTCTGCTCAGTCTTCAACGGACTTTCCTCTGTTGTGGGACTCTCCTTCGGGGTCTCCCTACTTTTCTTCTTCCTTTCCTTCCTCTTTTCTTTCTTGCTAAGCGCAGGAGAGCTATTGATCGCCTCGTTCTTGTCTCCCTTGTCGTCAACATGTGAGGGCTGCTTTTGCTCCTTCAGTACCGGACTCTCCTCTTTATCCTCTTCTTGCTTGCTCAATATGTCTGCTGATGTGGAAGCCTTGGATACCTCCTTATCAACAAGCGTGTGACCTCGAGAGGTTTCTTTTGGCCTGTTCAAAAGGGCTAGACGTCAAACGCTTCTTCTAGTAGTTCTGTCCTATTCCAGTTTCTTACCTCATTATGGTTCCCCGAGCTTCATCACGGATAAGTTCGTACGAGTTGCCTATAGAATAGTAGGTTACTTGACGGAGCGTTTGACCACATGGGCTTTCTTCTCGATTCCTGCAAGCTGTCAGACGTACCATCTAGCACTTCCAAGGAGAGCATGGTGCCATCTTCGAACCCTTCCAGCTTGTACTCCTCCAAGTCCATCTGCTTCCACGGCAAAGCCTCAGAGGAGAAGCCAAAGCTCTCTTCAGGTTTGGACTGTCGCTTCCTCTTCATTTTGGTTTTCTTCCGTTCCCCTCCATCTTCAGGTTTAGAGGGCTTGGCGCTGAAGGCTCCGCTGGCCAGTAACTCTAATGTGTCCATGCTTTCCGGGAGATTTTGGCAGAGCGGTCGGATGGACAGTAGAACCGCAAGCACTCTGGCAAGGAAGCTACCCTCGTTCTTTCTACGGATACAATCGCTGGCAGAGATTCTGATCTGCTTTCTCCTCCGCAGGTCAAAGCGGAAGTTTCTCATTGCTTCTGATCTCCGTTATTCTTGGCGCTTCATTGGCGCAGGAACGAGAGTGCTAGGGTACCGCTAACGGACGGAGAGAGAGTTGTAAAAACGGATTGAGACTGTCAAATGTCTAAGTGGATGGGTTTTCGCACCTGAAGGGAGTGATACTGGAGAGGTGGAGAATTCGTAATATCCGGATTGGGCCAGGGATGGTGGCGTTACCGGTAACTGGTGGCGCAAGATCAGCTTTCTGTTGGACTATCCTGCAGGAGCTGAGGAGGCTGAATTATCTGAATTCTGAAGCTCTAAGTCAGGCAGCTCATCGCTGCAGTCGGAGTTAAGGAAGCACGCTAGGACCCCCTGCCTCCAGAGCTATAGTCACCCGTCATTGCTAGCCTTGCTGCCATAGTCTGAGAGACCTGCCTACGATGGACCCCCTCCTGCAAGAAGCGATAAATAAGGGCAACCCCGTTGTCTTCTTTGACATAACCATTGGCGGAGTTCCAGCAGGCAGAATAAAGCTAGAGCTCTTCAAGGAATCATGTCCAAAGGTACCGACTGGTGGCAGCTATATTATAGCTTAAGCGATACTAAACCCTCTCTCTGCCTTCCTTTCTCTCCACGCCCCCCCTTGTCCCACCAGACCGTAGAGAACTTTAGGTAAGTGCCCTCTCTGTTTAATCGTCTATCCCGCACAATAGCTTAGTAGCCCTCACTTCTGCATTGGTAGGCAACTTTGCACAGGAGAATACCGGTAAGACGTGTGATGTAGGACACGCCTTTAGTATGGGCGTTGACATTGCCTTAGCAAGCAGGAGATTCCCGTAGGTTATAAGAACAGCTCATTTCATAGAGTTATTAAGGACTTCATGATTCAAGGCGGAGACTTCGTGAAGGTTTGTGATCACCCTACGTGCTTACTTGAGATCTCTACATTCTCATGGCCTTCCACAGGGCGATGGTTCAGGAAAAATGAGTATATATGGAGAGTCCTTTGCAGACGAGAACTTCATCCACAAGCACACGGGCCCTGGCATGCTGTCAATGGTCAGTACAGAAGTTCATTGCACCCTGCTTTGTTCATTGAGTGGTAATGTCATATCTGTAGGCAAATAGTGGTCCAAACACTAATGGCTGCCAGGTGCGATGAGGATCTCATCTGCTCATGTCCTAGTGTTTTTCTACGTTTACTCTAGATACTCCGCTGCGTTACTTCTGGACCCAGCTCCCTTCTCTGGGTCGGGGCTGATGCTCCCATGTCCTAGCGCACTACTTGAGTTCTCGTGTGCCTTCTTCCTCTGCGTCCTCTGGCGACGTAGTTTGGTTGAAGGAAGTTACTTTCGCGTTTAGACTTACGATGTCTTCTCCTCTCGCGACGCTGTGTTCCTCGCTCACGGCGCCATAGTCACAGAGCGTTGTGCCTTTCTGACGCTGACTATACGCTCCTTCTAGTTTTTTATTACCTGTAGCAAGGCGGACTGGCTGGATAACAAGCACGTGGTGTTCGGAAAGGTTCTGGACGGCCCCTCATTACTGACTGTGAGAAAGATAGAGAACGTAGCGACGGGCCCTAACAACAGACCAAAGCTGCCCATAGTGATTGCAGAGTGTGGTGAATTATAAGGAAGGTAATATAATAAGGATGGGGTCCTCTCCCCAATGAAGCCAGAGGATCGTTCCAACTTCTAGATCGGAAAGATTACAGCGTGGGTTTCACACCAGCAACTCACATGTAGGGGACGTTTCGCGTCAGGGACCTGCGACGGAGTGGGCAACGCTCGGCTGTAACCATGACATGTGGGGCCACTAGAGCCGGTTAATTTGGTTGGAAAGCTGAGGAGCTGAGGAAATCTGTCATGGATGGTTAGGAGGGACTGCTGAAAGTGCACTTCTTGTGAGGCAGTCACTAAACTGCCGCTATTGCACAGTTTTAGAGCTGCTATCGGTCGATATTCTTGTGGCTTACAGCCAAACATTAATGAAAACATTCGTATCCTCAAGGCGAGCTTTTTCTAGCTTGGACAATAGATGCAAAGAGTTGGCCCGTCTATGACCGCTCTGCACGACACTCAGGCTCAGTTCGTTAACAACCGTCAGCTAGACAGTAGCACCCTTAGCCATCGCGGTATTACAAAGCGTTTTAAATCATCCCATCATGGCTTTCAGGCGGAGGGGCGGCACAAGGTACAGTATAGTTCTCCTCGCCAACTTTAAGAGACCCTCGTCGCTCTATTATTCTATAGAGTCAGAGCTGTGCTGGCTGCGAGCACTTTGTCATTCTGTAAGTTATTGAGAGGGAGTTTGTCGAAAAATCTGCTTGACTCTGCCGCGTCAATACAATTGCACTGTCTCGCCGTGTCTCCAATTGCAATGTGAAGACTGAAGACACAATCTTCCAGCCTTCCAATAATGTGAAGACACAATATTCATTCACCAGCCTCCTCACTATGCTCAATGTGGCTCATTATCCATGATAATAAACGATTTCTTACATTCTATTACTAATTATAGAGCACTCTATTGGGAACCATGCGGTTATGGATGCTTCCCGCAGAACACCCGCCAAAACTCGGTGCGACGGAATTGAATCACTGAGTTTTCTTATTCTTCCGCATTCAGTTTCTGCTTTACGCGGCGCGTGATCGCAGCTAATCCGACAACTTTTCCCATTATAAACAGATTTGGAGACTCTCACTAAGTAAAGCTCGGATAAAGGGCAAAAAGCCTTGAGATCCACTGAAATCCGTTGGAAGCAATGTGGAGTGAAGCCTGGATAACAAAGATCAAAAGGCGCTAGGGTCGTCCTGCCGTAGCTCCATCACTGACGCTACTACTAGTGTGGGCCGTAATATTCGCACAAACCTGAAATGGCGGCTGATAACGTGGATCCCTCAGCCGACCCTGCTAGCTTGGACGAGTTGTTATCACCAAAGAAGAAAGTGAACAGAAGGTTCTACTTTACAGACTCTGCAGATATTGCGCTTGCAAAACAAGGTGAATGGGCTTCATCCTCTATTGTGACCAAGATCTCCCATCACCTCTGATGAATGGCTCTCCATAGTGATAAAGCACCGTGTGTTTGCTTGTAAGCACGGCAACTATGGCAAGAAATGGGAAGATGTTGCCGCATCCATCCGAGCTCACAATCCAGACCATTTTCCTAGTGGGCCAAGTTGCAAGCGGAGATTTAATCTCCTTCTGCAACACTACAGAGCGCGTTTCAACGCCGGCGTCCCGGTACTTGGTGGCGAACAGGCCATGACCACGCTAGAATGTCTTATGAAAAAGTATTTAAGCCTTAGTCGGACGCATCAGGTCAGTCTTTGAATGACGTCATTTACTGATAGGTGACTCACATATCCCGGCAGTGCATTTTGGAATCTATGGAGCTCCAGAATATAGACGAGAACAGAGTGCAGAAAAGTTCCAAAGTTAGCGCTGCAGTCAAGCAGTCCTCAGGAAAACGAGATAAGCTGTCGCAGGACGATGTGGGACCGGCTGTCAAAAAGCTACATGTCACCAGGGAGCCAACCTACGACCAGTAGAGATGGGGACTTGGCCCTTATTTCCGAACCTTAAGACACGGGCTGTCATGAGAACATTGGCCGCACGCTCATTTCGGGCGATAGGGAGGTCCTTGGTGCCAGCAAGAGGGACCGGTAGGACTTGATGCTGAACGCGTAATACGGCAACGGAGTCGAGGGACGGCTCCCAGAAGGGTACAACATTGCAGAGTACTCAGCAGCCAATAACGTGTTTGGCCACTATATATATGAGCTAAAGCTTCAGATGAGAGAAGTTCGGAGAACGTCAGTACTGGATGGGGGGATGTATGGTAGGTACTCGGGGGCGATTAGCTGTTTAGACTGAGACGCAGGTTGCGCCATAGAAGGAGTATCACTATCTGCGGTTTAGCTCGGAAAGGCAGAGTGGTTACCGTCACTAACATTTCAATAACGGGTTCAGGTGCAACTTTCCGCCCCCTAAAACGGAACCATGGTGCTCTTTTTCCCTGCCTTACTTGCGCAAGTTACTTGTTATTGTCAGGTTGTTGAGATCGTCCAAGAATAACGGCATCAATGTCGAGCGCAGCTTCTTATACACCATTGCCGTGTCCATAGCGACGCTTGGTCTTGCATCGCTAAAGACCCTTTCGTCAGCTTCCCTTCTCCATGTCTCTTCAGCTCTTCTTTCTCTAGATAAGATCACCTTTCTTCCAAAGTGTCCATGAGATGCCTCACTGCTTCCGCTATTTCATGGGTCCTCACGCGGCGTTCTTCCCTCTTTACTCAACTGGCCTCACAGACTGTTACTTGATCTCCTAATATGTGCTTCGCTTGATTTACAACTGCGTCGAGACTGTCGGGCTTTTCTACTCCCATCTCTTTAAATGGTGCGAGCCTGTGATACCCTGCATTCTAGTAGATTTCCTTCAGGCCGCGTCCGTGTAGATTGTTGGAAAGGACACCACCTACGACCTTACAACTCAGTGAACCTGCGCATGAAGCCTACGGTACATTCCTACTCTATTAGGGGCGGCTGGTTGAAGAAGACAACTGTTACTCGCTCGACATAGAAATGTTCTTATTTCTGCAGGTTGCTCGTCCTCTTCCTCCCTTATGGTACGGGCTTTCTTCTTCGGTACAAGTGATGGACGCCCTACTATGGACTGCATCGGAGTACTGGGCCTGATCTAGTAGATGAGGCCATCTAGCTGCCATCAGCGCTGGTAATGAGGGTGGGACTTGGAGCAAAGAGAGGTGCAGCTTTTGGAGTTCAACTAGAATACTCCTTGGGCTCGTACCTTTCAGTTCCTACAGAGAAACAAGGCTCCGCTTATGACTTTGCTCTCTTTTTTTGGTTCTTGGGGTACGGATTTAGAATTCTAAGGCTTCTGAGCACAGAAATTCTGTAATTCTATGACAAGGATCCGAGATTCGAGGGGTTCTTCTTCTTACACGTTGGCATAATCCTTGATGCTGACGAGATTAGGTCCACATGTCAAGATCTTCAAGTGCAAGTTGAGGGCTCAGATCTGTAATCTCTGCTTACACTGCATTAGCATAGGAAAGCTGATTGCTCTTGATGCTTCACAGAGTTTCGACTCCTAGTGCTTCAAGGTAGAGATCTCTGCTTGGTGAAGATATCAGGAAGTCTAAGCACTTCCACCGTTTTTGTACGCAATGGAACCCGAGCCACAAGAGCGACGAGTAACCAGACTGCTAAGCCAGCTTGGGATGTCTGAGCAGCCCCAAGTGCTGTCCCCGGGGCTTACTATAAGCAAGCCCTTACTGGCACAAGAACCCACCGCGAGCATTGGCGGATTGTCGTCACAGATTGCTCGGGTTTACTACGGTATTGCAGGAAGCACTGCGGACAGTGAGCGCCATGGAGGGAGTTTGGTCGCGCAAGTGCTTCGTGCTCACAACATCAAGCATATGTTCACGCTGTCCGGAGGGCATATCAGTCCGATCCTGGTGGCCTCCAAACAGCTGGGCATCCAAGTCATAGACGTTAGACACGAAGTCACAGCGGTGTTTGCAGCAGACGCAGTCGCGAGGTAAGCCTTGAAAGCTATCCCTCGTCAAAAGACTACGCTTTACCAACTTTTGTAGGCTCACCGGCATTCCTGGAGTGGCTGCGGTTACTGCGGGCCCTGGTGTCACCAATACGATTACCGCTGTCAAGAATGCTCAGATGGCTCAATCTCCTATTCTACTCCTAGGAGGAGCTTCTGCTACCATCATGGCTGGGAGAGGAGCACTTCAGGATATCGACCAGGAGTCCATCTTGCGGTAAGAAAGCAGTACTGTAGGTATAGCTTACGTAACATATCTCTTACTGCATGCTTTTCGACAATGCATTGGTAGCCCTATTTGCAAGTTCTGCCACACGTGCACCTCAGTGAGGGAGATAGTGCCTACACTTCGGCTGGCTCTGCAAGCTGCAATGTCGGGCGTGCCAGGTCCTGTCTACGTTGGTCTTCCACTAGATATTCTGTATCCGATTACTGAGATGAAGGCGAGCTTCGGGTTCTTTGAACGGAGCAAGAAGCGGGACCTTCAGCCGTCAGACGTTCAGAGAGTCCTTGTACCAGTTGAAGCGTCGAGCAAAGGACTAACAAGGGAGAAATACGTTGAGTCATTAAGAGATAACAGCCCCGTCTTTCTCCACAAGAAGGATGGAGATCAACCGCCCTTATTTCAGCGGACCTATCTTAATTGGAAGCTTCGTGACCTATTTGCTGGAGCTTTTCAGGAAGGAGAGCAGTACGGTCCACTGCCTGTTCAGGTTTACTCCTCGGGGCGTTGTCACTTTTCCATCCAGAGACACTGACTCTCTACGTTTAACGTTTGTGTAGATTCCAATGCCCTCCCAAGCAGACATCTCAAGCACTCTAGCACTTTTGAAAGCTGCCAAACGCCCTGTGCTCCTGATTGGTTCGCAGGCTATGCTTCGTGCAGCACCGGATGCCACACGACTCCAAAAGGCCGTAGAAGCCCTTGGGATTCCTTGTTTCTTAGGGGGCATGGCGCGAGGACTGATGGGGAGGAACCATCGCCTTCATATCCGTCAGAACAGGGGGCTGGCACTGCAGAAGGCAGACGTAGTCATCCTTGCAGGGACAGTATGCGACTTCCGTCTGCAGTATGGACGGAGCTTGTCAGCTCAATCGCACATAGTCGCGGTCAATCGTTCGGCGGAGGACTTACTGATGAATGCTGACCGGTTCTGGAAGCCTAAAGTGAAGAGTCAATCCGATCCTTGTGACTTTCTGCTTTCCATCTCTAAGGGAGTAGAGGAATCTAAGCTCGACTGGGCGGCTTGGGCAGAGTCTTTAAAGGAAGCAGAGATAAAGAAGGAACAGGCAAACTTTAGCATGGCGAATATGCCTGCCCTTGGCCGAGGTGCGAAACAGGGGCACAGATTGGTCAACTCTTTAGACCTTTGCTTCCACTTGGAGGAAGTCCTCCCGGAGAATAGCATTCTGGTGGCGGATGGAGGAGATTTTGTGGCAACCGCTTCATACATCGTCCGTCCACGCGGACCTCTTAAGTGGTAAGCATTCTAGTCAAATATCAAGAGCGTAGTGCGTGGCAGAAGTCGGTTTTTGGATATCCTCCTCTCTTAATTGTGTCGCCTTCCCTTCCTCAGTCTCTTCGTCGGCCCTGGCTTGCTGTCATTGACTCCAGTATGCTTGTTGCCCAGATCCCTTCGTTCTTGGGTGACCAATGATATAACAATTTATTAACCCATCACTGTTCCTTTAGGCTGGATCCTGGGGCTTTCGGTACGCTGGGGGTGGGTGGAGGATTCGCTCTTGGTGCAAAGGTGGTCCACCCAGAGGCCGAAGTATGGCTCATCTGGGGGGATGGCTCTGCTGGCTACAGCATTGCCGAAATTGACACTTTCAAACGGCATGGACTCAACGTGATTGCTCTCATCGGTAACGATGCTTGCTGGACGCAGATCGAGAGAGAACAAGTGCCCATATTCAATGACGACGTAGCATGTCCTCTGGACTATTGTGCCTATGATGTAGTGAGCAAGGGTTACGGAGGTGAAGGCATTGAGATCCGGGACCCGAATGGAGACATAACAGGGGCATTACGGAAAGCTCAGGAGATGGCCCAGCACTTGCCCGTGGTGATTAATGCACATATTGGGCGCACTGACTTCAGGGAGGGCTCTATATCCGTATAGTCCTCCCATCACCAAGTATTCCTTCTTCATTGTAAGGTCGGTCATAATATATGTTAAAAGAGATGACTGTTGAATAAGCAACACTAGGCACTCGCAGGTTGATTGTAAATAAGAATAAGTTAATGATTAATAAATTAGGCGAGAGTATAAGTTAAACGGGGTAGTGCCCGGCTCTCCTGCTTGGCAGACCGTCTTTTAGAAATAAGTTAGATGATTGGTCTGCCAAGGTTGAGGCCAGCAACTACCCCAAGGCAAGGTCCGTGCATGTCATGGTAAACATGGATAGGTAGCTGTAGACTTGGTTGACAGCTTACTGCACGAGCAGGAACTGATTGCTGTTGGGGTCCATCTCGGTGAAACTCCAGATATCACCGACAGAGCCAGGGATGGGGGTGAATAGGTCTACGTCCAGACCATGTGGCTGCTCTAAAGGTTTTGAGAGATCAGACTGCACCATGTTCATGAAGATTGGGTCGAAGATGTCGATAGCAGCGAGTTGAGGGAATGCCTCGAGTGCCGCAATGGTCTCTGCGATGGCGTCGGTTAGCGTCTGGCTCCTGATTCGTTTTACAGCCATAGGCGGCTCTGAGAAATGATCCTCATCACCGCTGCTAGCAGCTTCCTGATTACGCTTCTTGCTGCGCACTTGCCGCTGGATGCGATTGGCCTGTTGTCTGTGATACTCACAAAATCTGTGAGGTTTCAAGTTGTCCTTGATGGCACAAGCTTGACGGCAGTTGCCAGCGCCATACTTGCACAGTGCTACGGGTTGTTGGATGGCAGAGTCCTTGGTCTCGGCAGGCGTGGTAGTTACAGCTGTAGTGGTGGCTGGTGCACTAGATGCCATTCTTCTTCTGTGCCTGAATGTATGGGCTTGAACTTGCTATTGATGGGGCTGTGAGAAGCAGAAGAACCACGTGGAAATGTGGGTAAGCTGCTCACAAGGCTCCAGGAGTTGGAGGAGATCTTCGCAGTCGGGAGAAAAATTGAGTCTGAGGCGGTCGAGCATTCTTGGTGGCAGGATCTTCTTGGCCAGCGTCGAAGTTCGTCCCTTGCCCAACAAAGAGATGGAGTGAGAGGGGACGGAGGGTAGGAGGGAAGAGAGCATGTAGTCCATCAGCCATCACAATGGCCTAAGCAAACCTCACTACGTTTCTCTATCGCCCCTATTCTCTCTCTCTCTCTCTCTCTCTCTCTCTCTCTCTCTCTCTCTCTCTCTCTCTCTGTCTATGCAGCTTAGTCCTCTCTCATAGAGCTGATGACACTTGGACAGTAGGCGTTTCTGTAGGTTATTCGGCGTGTTCTATCAAGAGAGAGAGAGAGAAGGCGAAAGCGAGGAAAAGGGTGAAAATACAAAGAAACGCACGGTAGACGAAGAGTAAGGCCCTTAGTTATTGTTAGGGCTCCCATCGGTTTAAAAGGTCTACGAAGGTTACATGTAGGAATCTAGGCTTCAGTTCTAAATTGTGTTCTATTTCGTCTACCTAATCACCTAGAGATCACGGTACATCTAGTCTTCTTGGTAAAGAGTCAAAGGTTAGAATCGGCAAACAGCCATTTTCGTCAGAGAAGTTCTCCATGAAAAGCAGGAAACAAAGAACGGGAAAAGATATCGAGGTTCGGACCGTATATTTTGGTTCTAAAACCCCGCGGAAACGTCTAAGATTCCAGGTAAATCTTTCACGAAATATTCCCAACTTTGTGCATTTGCTAATTCCCTTGGTCCCACCATTGTCCACCTGACCACGAGGACCAGAAGAGAAGGGATTGCTGTACTACACCCTCTCTGGCGCCAACCCACCAATTTAGGGCTCAAGAACAGGTACATTTACTTCACAATGAGCAAACAAAATGGGTTGGTTGGTTGATGTTACAGCACATGTAGATTGTACCGACGGCTACGCTTCTTTGGGCCTTAATTTGAAAGCCACCGAATCTATGCTAGAGCAGATAACGTGTATCGGAGATAAATGGCCCCAAAAAGCTAATACCAGAAGAGGTGATTCTTATAAAACTGTCGACTTTTCTACAGGTTTATGATTGAGTGAACGAATGGGAGTAAAGAAAAAAAAAGGTTTTATGGATTCAGATGTTCAAACCATTATATCTGATCTTCAGATAAGGGCCTAATAGGCAGTTCTGGGCGTGGGACCTTGAAGGCATGTTCTGGCCCCTCCTTGGCTCATGGCGGACCTGGACTTGCAGCTTCTTTGCCTCCCCTCTCAACCCCTTCACTTGCCATAGAACTGGGGGTAGAGGGAGAAATCAAGCGCTTCATACATTAACACCGGAGGACAAAGAGAAGGCTGGGGACTAACATGGAAAGACAGAGGCCAAAAGTCGTCTGTCACTCTCCCGCTCTGTCTCTGTCTAACACCATTCAAACTATAGCCTACTCTATATCTACCCGTTTCTCTGTCTTCCGTCTTCTCTCCATGTCCTTCCATTTTCCGCTCCTCCCTCCTCTTCTCTGCTCCCCCACTGTCTCCAAACTCCTTTGTGTCTCTGCTGCCTGTGGACCCCTTGAATCTAGCGGCTAATGTGAGGATAATCCAGTAAAGGCCTCTCGATCAGGGGCTTTGCACCTGCAAGGCCGAGGTCGGACAGCTCATTGGGGCTTGGAGCTCCTGCCACAGACTTATAGACGTGATTAGAACAGTTTGGACCTAAGTCATTCTAACCTGGAGGCTGACCGCTCACTGTCTATTGTCATGGCCTAAGATAAAGTACTAAGAGTTGGAGACATGGTCAAGCAAATGCCTATATTGGAGTTCAACAAGTAGCCACGAGGTTCTATGTCTTTGTAAGGTAGTTCAAGTGCTACTTTTTAGGGCAGGACAGCAGTAGCCCAGGCTGTGAGTTGCTGGCAAGCATTGTCGATCCCCTCGCCTAGTATTCCCCTCTAGGATTTTTAGAACCATCAGCAATGTGAGGAGAGCTGTAAATAATAAGGAGAAAAGAAGCTGGGTTGGGAGGTCAAGAAAAATTTTCATCAACGTTAGAGAACTTGCACGTGTCGTAATGAGGTTGTCCAGAAGCCGCTCCCCATCTTTGGGCTGTCCTTCCTTGCGGTTGATGGATGAACTACAAGTCAGGGCTATAAGCACACTTCAAGGTCACGAGTAAGGACCTTTGTAGGGGCCAGCTGCCATCCATCTTTGGTGCTAGAAAGAGATAGGACTTTGCCAGCTCTTCATCCAACAAAGGGGCCAAATGTCCTACGGCAGAGGTTTAGCCCTCCCACTTGCACTTGTAACATAGGAGCTCCTTTGTAACTGGCTCCTTTGTGGAGGAAAGGCTCCAAAGACAACGAAGGAAAAGAGAGGATCGGAGAATAAAAGTCTGTTCTTGGCACGGGGTAGACAGCAGCCCATTGTCTCTTGATCCCAAGGTTCGGCCAGTTTCTTGCAGCATTTTGTTGGATGAAGAACTTGCCTCGATGCTCCTGCATCTATTCTAAGGCACGAGGCCGCTGGTCTAATCTTCTTAGGGCGCGCTCAGACTCAGAGTGTGTGGCACGCACTCTTTCTTTGGACTGGTATATACCGTTGCGCAGCTCCGAAAGTGCTGATGTTGTTGGAGCCATTGAAGCCTCGTCATTGTACAAGCTGCTGTCACACCCTTATTAGTGTCTTAGCCAGCCAATGTCAAACTCCTTCTCCTTTTTCCTTTATCATTATTGCCTTTGTTTCCCTGTTTCCGGGTTGGTGGTCGCCTACAATGCTTGGCTGAAGCTGCATGATGGTCACTGCTCACTCGTCACCAAACATACCACAAGGAAGTGGGAGGAATAAGGAAAGTTCTATGAAACTCCACACAGTCGTAGAACTACGGCCAGCCTTCTTCCCTTTGTCGTCTCCATTTCCCGTGTGGCTGGGAGACTGTTTCCTTGGCCTAAGTGTACAAGTACACATAGAAAGTATGTGAAGAAGGAGAAAGAAAGCTTTCGGAATCAGTAGAAGGAAGGATGTTGGTGTGAGCTGCGAGGCCCTAGAACTACTTCCTAAGTCTCCTCATGGACTCACGAGCAGGAGATCGGATCCTTTTATGCTTCTTTCTCCGGCTCTAACGATCTTCGCTTGCGTTCTCCTGTTTCCTCTCTCATCACCGTTAGATAAAAATCAATCTTAGGCGGAATGCCCTCTCTTTGGCACTTGCTCTCTGTCTCCCACATCACCTCTTTCCTCTCTAGAACTATCTACCTTCTTGAGCATTCTGCTGAAACTTTGTTGGTCCTTTTGGCTAGTCACCCTTCTCCTTTGCTCTTTGGCCTCTTCTCGCCATTGTCACTGCGCTTGCTTGTTCCCCCATTATCCAGCAGGGGAAGACTCAAAGGTAGTTCTAGCTCTATCTATGAAGAGAGGAAGCGAAAATCTTGCCAGGCAAACAGTGAGGTTTATTCAAACCAGCAATCGTCTTAGCCTGTCCCCTCCTCACAACCTATGTCCTGTGGGATTCAACACTTGCTGTCGATAGCTTGTTATCAGTCACTGTGATGGACTGTGAGAGCTATCCAACAACCTCTGGAAGCCTGGCTGTGCCTTTTCTTTTGTACAAAGCCCCTCTTCTGCCCTCAACAGCCTCTTCTACTCTTTTGGTCGCTCCCTTCTATTGATCAGGCTGGCGGCAGTTCTCCTGTTCTCTGTTCCCAAAGCCTCGGGAAAGGAGGGACAGGGCTCGAAGCAACCAACAGAATGTGACGTCGAAGTCTCCTTGATTTTCTATCTTGCTTTGTTGAAGTGTTTGGCTGTGGTCGGACGATGAGGGAAGGGAGGAAGGGAGAGAGCAATGGGCCAAACTGGGGTCCGTTGGATGTTCTCTTGCTGCCTTCCGCATCCGTCTTTGCTCTTTGCCGGTTGCGTCTGGACCTTCTCTTTCACTCTCTAGAGAAGCGGTAAAAGGTGAAAGTCCCCGAGACAAATGAGTTAATAAATAGGAGGGCAGCGGTCTGTTTTAGAGTCCAGTCAGAAAGGACAGAAAGAGTGAGGTAGATAGGTTGGGGTGATGCACATCTTCTGTTCTTTCTTGTCCTCTCACTTGTTGTCTGCTTCTGATTGCAAAGGAGTGAGTATGAGAACGGTGCTTCCACGCTTCCAGCTTCCGCTCGCCACCCAAAGGAGGAATTCTTGAAGTTAAAGAGAGATAGAGAGGGAAGAACGTTTCGATCTTGGTTGAATGATCATTGAAAGAGCTATTGAAAGTCTCCTAGGATTGGAAGAGTCGATGTTCTGGTGGAGACAGCCCGTCTCGCAGAACCCGCTTGGCTGCCTGCGTTCAGGAGAGGATTGTGGTGGAAGTAGAGATGGTGTCCGTCACTCTCGTCCATTCCTTCCTTCATCAATGTGCCCTTCTTCTACTTCTTGGCACTATCATCGGGGAGCTACGCATCTTCCTCCAATCGCTGTGAACACCCTGCAAACAAGAAGCAGGTTCATCTATGTTCTACGGGAGACTCGTTTACCATCACCGCGCATCTTCTTTATCGCTTTACGGAAGCCGGTTCGCGGCGTCTTATACAAGGTCCTTGGGCAAAAAGAAGGATCGCTCTCCTGTCTGACCGATTGAATAAATAAAGCGATGCTTTCCTCGCAGCTCGACTCTTTCTCTTGCGCTTTGACCTCAATTCTAGTCGCCAATTGCACCACATAGTTCTATATAAGGGTGCAACTAGAAGGGCCTTCGTCGTCTTCTTCAGCGTTACCCAGGCAAAGAGTGACACGAAGAGGAGGGGTCGTGCCCCAAGCCATCATTATAGGTGCTGAGCGAAGAGCCATGAGGGAGCCCGATGGGGAAGTAGAGCCAGAATGGACGGTGCAAAGCAATCTGAAAGATTTGTTTCAACACAGCAGATGAGCAAGAACTCATCATCACCCACGCCCCATCGTGCTTTCTCCCCTATTCTGCTCCTGGGCGTTGCTGCGTGCACTTCCTCTTGTTGGTCTCAACCATAGCTCTGCAGCACCGCTGCTCTCTATATATATCCCCTCTACTGGCCTACGAAGCCCTACGTAGAGGAAGAAAATGATCTGATGTGAAGATAGATCTTCAGCTAGAGATCACATGCCTGTTATCCATTTCCCACATGTATCATATCGCCGGCTCTTTAGCAGGGCGGATCGCTCTGGTTATACATCAGAGAACTGTCCAATAACAACAGAGAAGGTTTACTCTCTTCTCGTCATCATTCGTTGTATCATGGGTGAGAAAGAACAGCGTGCCGATGATTTTCAGTTAGCACTGCTGCGGAAGAAGAGACAGAACCGACGCTAGCTGTTGGCACGCAAGAGGAGCTCATAGGTTACGTCAGTGCCAGCCCTGTTGTTTGGTGATTGGCAAGCAGCTGCCCCCGAGCCGCACAGGTGTAGGAGGCAGAAGGCACATGCCTGTCGGGGCTTGAGCGTCCTTGTTGACGAGAGGAGGTAGAAAACTAGACTGTCCGTTCATCAATGACTACTGACTCACCAGAGGAGAAAAGAGAACCATAACGGTTGAGAGACATCAGCCTTCTATGATAATGTATGACCATTTCAATCGAGCTCCCCATGGTCCTCAGGACCTCACTCTACGTTGATGTTCTATGATTAGATGCTCCTGATCAGCTGAGACTAAAACGGTAGTAAAAGAGTCTGAGGCGGGCAAGAAGAAGGTAGCAGAACCCATAGATGATGATCGTCACATCGTCACCCGTCTGGGCAAAGAGCTAGTCTCTGCGCATACTCTGGCCCCCGAAGCTGCGTAGGCGCAGCATTACCTTCTAATAGCTGCTAGCGCATTCCTTTCCTCTCTAAAAATTATACGTTTAACTGCAACTCTGATTCTTTCATGGTCTTAGGAGCGGTGTGCACAACATCTGCCGTCACCGTCCTACAACGTCAGCATCTCAATGATGAAGCTCTGGACCTTGACGGTAAAGTCAACGGAACAGATCTGCAGTATCTCCCTGCACTGTCCAGTCATAACCGCTGCTTAACGCCTCGTGGCGGGTGATGGTGCTCAAAGTGGCGCGCGGCATGACCGCTCCGCTGGTCGAGCAACAAGCTGCTTTGTCCTTTGGCTCTCAGGACGATGAAGAGTTAGTTTTATTTACATAAAAATCATCTAACGTAGCTTTCTGGGCACCGCGAGTCGCTAACGGCGAACAAGAATCTCTTTTTATAGCATCATCTTCGCCAGGTCGAGGACTGAAGGGAAGCAAGGAGATAGCGTCCTTGCATTAGAAGATGAGATCTCAGCCCCTGACGGCGGAATCTGCATCTTCATCATCCGTCATGTTCTAGGTCTGCTGCCCTCTTGGCGCCGCGTGGTGGCTTACCATGAACGGCTGTTAACCTTCTTGACTATGGTGGGTTCGAAGCCAAAGTATCTGTTGAAGCTGTGAGGGAAATTGAGGAGCTGCTGCTGCTTCCGCCAAGGGTAAAGCATCCAGCCAGCTTCATCTTGCCAGATGCAGTAAATGTCCTCATCCTAAAGAGGTGACTCGACTCAACAGAGGAGCCATGATGGAACCACCAAGGGATCCTAGTTCCATCTTCGCTGACCTGAAGAAGCAGTTTACACTTCCGCCATCTCTAGTAAGCAAGGCCTCTTTGGACCTGGACTCAGTCTCTTTGTCTCTCGTCTAACCACGAACTCTCATTCGTCTCTACTTAGACAGACGCTTCCTTCAAAGAGCTGCGATGGGTCACAAGGCAGGAGATATTTTTGCTTCTTCTCCGCGAGGTCTGTTCTCCACTTTACCGGTCACCTTTCGACCACGACAGACTCATCACTGGCGATGTCTCTTCGCTTCAGCTGAAGCCTCACGTCTGGACTCTCTGCAGATTCTGTCATCCTAGTTAACGGCTTTTCTGCCTGTCCTACTACCCTTACAGCTTCCGACAAGTGAAGAAGCGTTCATCCAGTTGCAAACTCTGATTGATGCACGCAAAGCCGCTCGGCGCAGTGAGAAGCTTCAGGGAGAGTCCATGTATGTCTCCGGCAGTTTTCTTGAACTTCATCCTTTTCTCCTGGTTTCCTAGTATGTCCGTCCGTCTGTTCGTCACGTCTATACTGCGCTGGGAGAACAGCATACGTGAGGACAGCGAGGTTGAAAGAGGGAGCATCAATGTTGAAGAGTGTACTGTCTCGCCAAGTGGTGTCGGAATAAAGAAAGTGCGATACAAAGAGATTGTGGCGTAGGCACTGATGGATGGAGAGATGACCTAGCCATACTGAGGGGACTAATGACCGACGGCACGACTAAGCTCTGCGGCAATGCTCGTTCTCAAAATACTTCCTGTTTCTTTGATCTTCGCGCCTTCTGCTCTAAAGCCGACGAGTCTCTCCTTTTGCAGCTCTATAGAGGACAAGAGGCAGAATGAGGAAGAATTCAAGGGTCAGTTTATGTGGATAGCAGAGAATGAGCTGAAGGTCTGTCATGCAAAAGAAACCTACGCTCTGACTTTATCTCTCACTAACTGTCCCTTAGTGTAAGCTGCACCGCAACTCCCGATGCTTGTCTTCGTCTCCTCTTGTTCTCATACGTAGTTAGTATCTTGTCTCCTCTCGTGACTGCTTTTGTTCCAGACTTCTGAACCAATGGCCCTACCGTGCTGGCACTCTTCTGTATTTGTCTTTAGCGCTTAGGCGGTCCTTCAAACATCACTTGGGAGAAGCTGAAGACCAGCAAAGAACAATGCCATCAGGTCTCAGAGCAGGGGCCACCGCTTTTGGGTATCACGGCTCTAAGAGTCATTCCCTTCCTAACATAGGCTTATAACTTCCTCCTGAAGAAGCATCAAGCCACCCGGAGCCAAGGTTGGCTTCTTCTCAGTGGCTCGTACTCTTCCTCAAACTGTCACATCGTATCCTCTAGAATTTCTCCATTCACAGCTACGGTCATGGCGCTTCTTCAGCATCCATCCTCATCGTCGCTTCTCTTAGCACACTGTCTTTTTCATCAAGTCTGAGGGAAGAAGCTGACAGATGTTGCAGATCTTGTCTCGTCCTCTAGCGAGAAGAAAACAGTGGCATCAAAGAAGAGAAGTGCCCCAGTCCGCAAGTCACAGCCTTCTACCACTCATGGCACCAGCCATACTGAGGCTAAACTTTCTCTGGCATTAACACTCTCGGACAAAGGCAATACTAAGGAGGAAGGGCAAGCGCTATGTAAGCTTCTTCAAATGCTTGAAACTGCAACTTATTTGCTGCGTACTGCTTCTATCTGTATGGTTCAGTGCAGCAATACATCATTTCCGCCTTTATAGTGTCGTTTCTTTCGATCACTCTGTGGAACATCGCACTTGGCTCCCAAAACATAGGGGGGAAATACTTCTAGGCGGTAGTGCTCTTGCATGAGCAATTCTCTACCTGCCGCTTATCGTGGTGGTACGACAATGTTATGCTACATCTACTAATCCCTTTCTCTTCGTCGACGCAGCCGCTCGCTCAGCTCACTCATGGATGAACTCCCAAGGAGCTTCCATAAGAATTTCCTCCGGTCTCGGCAGTGGCGGCGGGCTGCCTCGAACAAGTCCAGGATCTCAGGTGAAGCCAAGCCCTGTCAAGGAGGTGAGCACTTCGAGTAATATGGATGACAGAAGCACAATACGTCAAGGTTGAAGTGAATGAAAGAAGGACGGTTAGAACCTCGTGGGACGCAAGTATTTAGAAGCTAAGAAGAGGGGGAACAGGGTACTTGCGGGAGAAATTGCAACAGAAGGGACACCGTGGCATTTTGAAGTTGTGGATTTAAGCTTAACCAGCCATTCCTATTGGAAAGGTGGTCAGGTTAGAGGCAGAGAACAAAGAGCTACGACAAAAAGTGGAAGAGCTTCAGAGCTTGTATCAAGCTTTGGTAACAGATAGCGGTGCAACTAACGGTAAGTAAGCACTCGCTTCAAGCAGGACTAATACTGCAATCCCTAAGGTTGTTATGGCACGATTCACCTTTACGACTCGATATGTGTCGGGGGCTCAGCCCATTTCTTAGGCAGCGCTTCCTAAGCAAAGCCATTTTTAACGGTGTCATCTCCCAGCAGTAGATAGTCGACGTTTAAACCTCCTTAAGGCACAGAACTATCACTTGCAAAGACAGGCAATGTCCTTCCCAATTATATCCCAAAAGAACCGTCTCTTATTGACTGTTAATGATGTTGCTTAAAGGTGGAGACGATGTACCTGGACGCCACTATACGAGAGCATAACCACAAAGATCTCACGGTCTTCTTAGAGTCTGTGGAAGCTTTCCTGGAAGAAACGGCAGGTGACAACCAGACCCTGAAAGGAAATCTTCGGGTAAGAGGACCCTGTGTGTACTCTGCACACGATGTATGACGCTCCGCTATCGCTTAGTATTTCCAAGATCTGAAGCAGCGAATAACGGAGGCAGAGCGAAGGGCTAGTGCTGGATTGCATCAGAAACTGAGGTAAGACTGTCACCAAACATTTGATGCTTCGCGATCTGTGTCTCTTTCTTGGAGGCCTATTATTTTGTTTATGGTAAATAGGAACTGACAGAAAATGAACTGTAGGTTAGGGACTGAACCTGGCAAGGGAGTAGGAGAGTTTACCCTTTCATTGGAGCCCGAGGTGCTGGATGTGTTTGCAGGTACGGATGAGGGATTCATTTGGCGCAGGAGACTTCTCTTTTCAGACATATGTGCACCGATTGTAGCCCAAAGCACAAAGCATCTCAGGTTTGATCGCATACAGAAGCTTGAGTCTGAGCTCTACATCGTGGGTAAGTCTAGGTTAGGCCCTCCTCTTTGCTCCATAAGCTTATCATCAAACTGCTCAGGAAGAAAGCTCAGCGCTCTAGCGGAAGAGCTGCTATCTCTCCCACTGTCGCTTAACCCCACGCTGCAAGAGAAGAACAACACGGGGTTTAAGGTGATAACGATATGGACATCGAGCACATTCTTATCTCCTCCAGTTCTGGCATATTCGCGTCCTACCCCATACATAATGCTCTCCGTTTCGTACACGCTTTCGTACGTCCCTATCTCGCCCATTTCGTGCCTAAGATGTGGCCTGCCAATAGGTCACTGAGCTCTCCGAGTCTCTCCAGCGTCTGCTATTTGAGGTAGGCTCTTTGGCTGCAGTGGTCCCTTCCAATCCTGTGGGACCTGGCCAGAGGTAGAGTTTCCATGAAATCTTCATTTGGCTGCACTTATCATGGCTCTACTCTTTGGCTTATTTGATTGTCCTGGGGAGAGACTGCTAAGTCTGTATGACTATCTCAGCACTGAGTACCAAGTACCCGACCCAAATAGTTTTATTGAGTCGCTTCCTCCATTTCGGACCAACAGGTGAGAATGTCGGTGACTCTTCTTAGCTGATCTTCATACTTTCTATAAGTCAAGTCAACTGCTGATCCCTTTGTTGAAAATCTCTTTAAATGTCCTGTCTGTTAAGTTATGATCTTATGAACTTGCTCTGCAGGAAAGAAGGGGAGGAGAGAATCATGACGCTCATCAAGCAGTTTGCAGCCTTCAAGGTGCGCAGGTCCATAGCGCAAGAGGCAGCTTAACTGTTGTTTGCTTCCCCACACCTTATCAATCGACTGCCTCTACCTCTACCTTCTTTACATTTCATCATCACTCACAAGTGGCCATTGACTTACGCCTACCCTAGGAGGCCGCAGATGCGAGACTGGCACTTCAGAAGAAGGAGCTAGCATTCTGGAACTCGGTAAGCATCTATGACCTACTCGCCAACCAGTTATACCACTGGTCTAAGTCGACTTATCTTCATCTGATGTACATGCTCCGGACATCATTTTCGCCTTTGATCTACAGAACTGGAGAAATCATAGTCAGGCGCTGCAAAGACTAATTGAAACGTTGCGCTCCTTGACGGAGGTTAAGACTGAGGAATGCTTAAGGGTATTTGACTCTTGTCTTCAATTGTATAGCTCATCCAAACCCTACCTCAGTTCCCGGCACACATATCTAACTCTTCGACACAAGGAGAATATGCCAATTTCCCTTTAATTATTCTGTGTCTTTCTGCTTCTTTCTGCTCTTCCTTTGCCAACCTGAGTGCTCTAGGAGCTGGGGGGACCACTGGAGACTTTAAACTCTGCCTTCGAACAGTATAAGGAGAGGAGTGGTCACGCCGACACCTCTAACCCTTTTTTGAAGCACTTTCTTACCACGTTTGAGGTGATATCTAGCTCTGTACCCCTGCATATATTTGTCCGTCACAACGTCCCTGCAGTCTTTTTGGTGGGACCACCTTTTCTCCTCATTGCACGTTCTACGCTCTTCCTTCGGACTCAATCTACACCAAAGGTCTATGTCAGGGTTCTTAGTTTACTCAGAAGCTAATCATGGGCCCTCATACTGTCTCCTAGGACTATCTAATAGACTTCAAGAGGGCAGACGATAAGATGAAGCAGAAACAAACAACCTTAAGGAAGGAGTTAGACAAGGCACTCGTGATATACGACAACGAACTGGCATCTCTTTCCTCTGTTGCGGCGTCTCAATATAGTAAATAGACTTAATCGAGGATGTTGATAGGTCTGAACACTCTGTGACTTATGGTACGAGGGAAGACGGTGGCAGAAGAAGAGAATAGTGCCGGAACCAGGAGGGGTTCGACTTGATCGAGCTGGGACGAAACCTAGACCAACATGAGGGATAATCTCAATGTCCTAGTCGTAGATCAATACATCCCCGAGCTTCTTTGTAGGCTAAACTCTGCCTCGCAGGTGACAGAGATTACGAAGCTGCCACGCTTTCCTGGCTCAAACGTTGCCGGGACAATAGTGAACCAGTCATCACCGTCCCTACGATATGAGGCGGACCGAGAGTGAAGAGACATTGTTAATTCGCATTCGGCAACTGAAGGACAATGTTGAAGCCACACGGCAGAGCTTGACACCCGGACCACCATATGGTTGTACCTTGTATCCAAATAGAACTCGGGCGGAGTGCTGACGCTATGCATAGGCACAAACGATGTCTCATTCCAAGCTCGCCCCTCATGGAAGATGCCGCCCCCTGTCCTGTTCAGCTGCAGACCTCTTATCAAATAGAAGCCAATCATGCAGCCCACGCTATCTGCCAAGCACTGCTTGGACCACTCGCTTTCAGGACGACTTAGAGTGACCTTTACCCTCACCTTTCGCCTAGCGAAAATGCGAAAGGCGAACTGCAAGCAACGAGTGAGACTGAAGAACGGTTTATAGGTAACATTAATGAAGGATGATCTTCAGGGGTAGCACTCGTTGAGCATAGAGGTAATGAACTTGCTGGGCTGGCCTATGACTAAAGAAGGATGATGACATTTGGGGCAAGAACGGCAATAGCAATACAGTCAGGAGGAGGGAGGATACAGGATAGACAGAAAACGATTAATTGTCGGCTCCGCATACCCTAGGGTTCTTCCTCCAATCTCCATTTAAATGACAGCCGGCGTCGGTTTTGGCTGTGGCAGACCATTCTCCGTCAATAGCCTTGCTCATGGAGGAAGGAATCTCTTTGCATAAAAGCTTGCGGTCGCTTTTGCAATAATTGCGGGTGTGAGAAGAAGTTAGAGAGTCGATACAAAGGGGCAGCGCCTCTAACTAGGATGATGAGAAGAGGTGGAAGGTGCCGAAACTGACCCAAGCCCAACACATACCTGCAGATAATGAGCTCGAAGTTTCCTCCAAAAAGGGGCTGGGAGAGGCTTGGGATGACTAGCAGCCCATCGGCCATCCAATCCTCTGACAAGCGCAACAGGGTGATAGATGCGCCGCCGCTGTCTTTATAGTTGGAGGAGCAGCACCACTCATTCAAAGAAGGTACCAGCTTGCGCTCCGGGAAGGGAATATTGTCCTCTACAAGTTCGGTAGTTAGAATGGCGGAAAACGGGAACCAGGTTAGTGGCTGGTCAAGAGCATGAAGAGTCGGAAACAAGAGTGGGAAACAGCCAGGTAGAGATTTAGGTGAGCCGAGCGAGGGTAGACAAGGCCAAGCAATTGCTAGAAGGGCGGCCCAACAGATGAAGATGGGGAAAGAGAACTGCAAATACTTCCTATGTCCATTGATGTCTCCTTCCTCGACTTTGCTTTCTGACCTGGGTCGACAAGGATACATCGCAGTGTGGACCTTCGTCCAGAACTGTTGTTCTCCGAGGAAGAAGGGTCTGGCTTGACTACTGTCAGTCCTAAGAAGGCTATCAGCGGAGGAGATGCGTTAGATGAGGCCCTAGAAAGAATCAAAGAGCTATCAGCAGAGGGATTCCTGGGATATTAGCTATATATCAAACTCAGAAAGGAAAGGAGGATGGGAAACCAGGACAAGGGAGACAGACGTGCGCCTGAGTTTAGTCCTCCAGGGGTGCCGAGGGCCAACTGAAGCTCCTTGGAGGTAGTTGCTCTTCTTAGGACGGAAGGGCTGGAAGTTATCCGGGAGCCTGGAGATGCGCTCGCATCGGGAGACGGAAGCGCCGTCTCCGCCTTCTTTACTATAATTTTAAGGTTTGTCACCTCGGATTTAGCTAGAGCGGCATCAAACTTCTTGACACCACAGTTCTTCCCTCCCCCTTCCTCAGTTTCTCCCTTCTGAAGAGAGACACTAGCCGAATGATCCTTCTCGTTATCCTTTGGAGGCAAAGACTTGAAAGTGGCAGCTTTGTCATTGAGGACCACCAG
>FLMG01000684.1:0-10431 GCA_900088475.1 Hyphochytrium catenoides
CAAATGAGAAGGACCAGGAGAGACTAAGAATAAGATAAGCACACGCTCATGTGCGAGAGATAAAGCGAAGAACGATGAGAGACGCAAGAGAGAAAGAGCACAAGGTTTACGCCAGCGAGAAAGAGCACAAGGTTCTCTCTCTGAACACGGCGGAGAAGAGACGTTATGAGGCCGCCCATGGTCCCGCGAGAAGAAATTGATACATAGGCGCCGAAGAAAAGGGCCGTCAGCGAGATGAAAGAAAGAAAAAAGCTGACCAAGCTCCATGTCGAAGCGTTCTTCTTCTCCATAGCCCTGAGAGGTGCAGCGGACAGCCTTAAAATCAAAGGAGTGTGAGAGAGCGAGAGAGAGGACAAAAGAGCAACCAATTATTCTCCAAGAAAGGAGAGAGAGACAAAAGGCGGAGCTTGACATCTTCCCATAGCGGCTCGGGGAACCGAAGATCGTGAGAAAAGAGAAAGAAAAGAAAGTGTAGAATACAGAGAAAGATAGATGAAGAGTGAAGGAAAGGAGAGAAGGAGAGTCAAAGAGAGAGAGAGGTGCCGTTGGAGGATACCTCGTAGGGCAATCATGGCGCCAAAGAGAGACAGACAGAAGGAATGAGTGAGTCACGGAGAAAGAAAGAGAGAACGAGCGAGAGAGAGAGAGGGAGAACCAGCGAGGAGAGAGAGAGAGAAAACGAGAGAGATGAGAAAGAGAGACGCTATCATACTGGAACAGTACAATGAGAGAAATGCTCTCTCAAGAAGTCAAAGTTCGGCTCTAAGGGTCCAGTTCTCCACTCTTTCCAGGAGCGCCACTTGTTACCAAGGCCCGTGATCAGGACCTGGAAAGAAGAGAACGATAATGGAGCGTGACAGAGAGCAACATTCAGGTTATCAGATAGAGAAACAGAGATAGGAGAGGACAAGGATTCTCCCGTAAGAAGCCGATAAAGGGAGAAAGATGCAGAACGGAGGAGATGCTGAACCGCCTTCAGAAAGAAGCCAGAAAGAGGGAGCTGGAAAGAAAGAGGAAGAGAAAGGGGTGGAGAGAGAGAACAAGAGAGACAGAGAGAGATGAAGAATAACAAAAAAAAATAGAGAGAGAGAGAGAGAGAGAGAGAGAAATCAAGAGGGAGAAGCCGCATAGATAGGCCAGTGCTTAGGAGAGACTTAGGAGGTGAAGTCAAGATAGAGCACGTGAAGGCCGAAGTCGGAGGGAGAGAAAGGAGACATGGCAGCTCTATTAGTACCGGCTTGTTTGGCTTAAGGTAGGACCTGAAAAATGTTTCATAGGTCAGATCTAAGAGAGAGCATTCGACGTAGCGCGAGGGTGCGAGGCAGAGAGAGAAAGAAAGAGAGAAGAGGCAAGAGAGAGAGTGAGAGAGAGAGAGAGAAAGCGAGTGAGCGCGAGAGACGGTCAGAGACAAGAGGGGAAACAAAGATAAAGGAGGAAGGTGAGGGAAGGAAAACGGATATTCTGCGCTTGGCGGCGAGAGAGAGGAAGAGAAAGAAGAGAGAGGGTCGCACGCAAGAGAGAGAGAGAGAGCCAGCAGATGACATGACCCCTGAAGCGTCATACAAAATCCCCAGCAAGAGAAGTGCTAAGGGACCTTAGACCCCAAGAAGATCCAGACGACAAAGTCACTACGAAGGGAAAACGGGAGAGAAAAAGAGAGACAGAAGAATGAGAAGAAGAGAGAGGGGAGAGAGAGAGAGAGAGACAGACGGGACAAGCGAAAGGCAAAAAGAATGGGAAGAGGTTGAAAGAGACTCTGGTGGGAGCTCAGCGAGCGGTCCACGCCACTCACTTTCTGCGGCCACGATGTCAACGTCAAGGCCCGTGGCCGCCTCTTCTCTCTTTCTTTCCTTTTCGTCCATAGTGCAGGCGCCTTAGGCGTCAATGTAGTGCCTGAGCCACTCTCTCCATCTCCGGCAACAATCTTCCCCCCAAAAGGAAAGCCCTACTGTCTCTCTCTTTTCGTTTTTTTCTTCTCTCGCCTCACACTCCTCTCTTTCTCTCTCTTTCTCTCTCTTTCTCTCTCTCTCTCTCCTCACTCTCTCTGTCTCTCAATGAGGTGCCCGAGCTCGACACCTCAGCTCGTATCAGCAGCGTTGCTTACTGCTCTGTTGGGACTCCCATCATGTCCTTTCTTCTGCTCTATCTCTTGGAGAAGGTGGCGCATGCACTGACATGGCGCTCGATGGGAAGTACCGGAGACACGCCGAGGTGAAAGACAGAGAAAGAGAAACGCTAACTATGCGTGCGAGGCAGGTGTGAAGGCAAGAGGCAATAAGGATTGATGGGGGGAGAGGGGGAGAGAGCACGAGAGAGGACAAAGAGACAGGAGGAAGAGAGAGAGTGAGAGAAAGAGAAGAAGGGGAGAGAGAGAGAGAGAGAGAGAGAGAGAGAGAGAGAGAGAGAGAGGGAGAGAGAGAGAGAGAAAAAAGGATAGAGAGAGACATCAGAATCCTCACCCGATGAAATACGTCAAAATAAGGTCAGGGTCTCGATATCTAATTCATCAAAGCCCTGTCCGTTACACCTTACAGAGTTAAAAGTCTCTTGAGTACACCTTAAAAGACTGCAACCAAATTTATATGCGGCAATGTAAGGGTAGCGGTCAATAGAAAGAGCTTCGTTTCAAAAAATTCTTCCTCTTCTTCTCTGACTCTTCGCCCTGTGACGCACTTCCTCCCTCTCTTCTTCACTCTCTCTCTTTTCTCTCTTCTCTCTCCTTGTCTCTCTCTCTCCTTCGCTTCTCAATCTCTTTCCGTCATCCGAGCCTTCGTCGCCTCGGCAAGTTTCCGCTAGCTCTCTCCCTCTCTCTGTCTCTTTCTCTGTCTTTCTCTCTCGCTGCAGCCTTATCTTGAGCACTCCTGCTCAAACTCACACTGATTGACCAGCAGCATCGGATCGACCTCTTGTTTCGTCCAGACCCGTCGAAGGTGCAGGCGGGGAGAGAGAGACTCAGGAAAGAAAGAGGAGCTAATAGAAGAAGGCAAAGTGCGCAGCAGATGGCTGATGGATGATGATCTCAAGAGACAGAGTGTGGTTCCCACGGTGAAGGCTCTTCTATCATCTGTCTCTTTCCTGACAATTTCTCTGATCCTCACTCTGTCTTGCACGGGCTGCCTCGGTGATCTCTCTTTAGGGCTCCGTCGTCCGCCAGCGGCTTGACTCCTTTTTTGACGAAGAAACGCTGAGAAAGGAACTGAAAGCTTGCTTCCAGCACTTTGATCAAGGCGATAAAGGTTCTCTTCCTTCTTTCGGTTGCGAATCCTCTGACACCTGATCCATGGACTCATCATCTTCTTCTCTTTCTCTCTCTGTCTCTCTGTCTCTTCCTCTCTCTCTCTCTCTCTTTCTCTCTCTCTCTCTCTCTCTCTCTCTGTTTCTCTCTCTGCCTCTCAGGCTTTTTGGACTATAAGGACCTAAAGTGCGCCACTGTCGCTCTCTTGGGAATCAACCCTTCTAAGGTGAGCAAGCCCCAGGGACTGCGGAAGGAAAGGAAGCTAATGAGAAACAGACAGGACACGCGGGGAGTCTAAAAGTGAAACAGACATGAGATTCATGGAAGCAGGAGAGGAACAGGATGGCTACAGAGAAGGAGAAAAGACAGAGAACCCGGGAGCCACATCAGCATAGAATTCGAGCGAGGGGCAGAGAGAAAAGGAAAACTAAGCGGAGACAAAGTGCTACACGGAGGGAGGAAAGGAGGAACAATGGAGAGAAAGAGAATGAGAGGAGAAAGGGAGGGATGGAGAGGTAGATCGAAGGCTCACAGCAGGTGGCAGGCACTGTTACACCGCTGCAATAACCTCCAAAGAAAAGGCGAGGCCTTTGTTGGTGACTCTCTCTCTCTCTCTCCCTCTCTCTGTCCTCTCTCTCCCTCTTGCTTTCAGTCTATGCTCCTCAATTACTTCGGCGGAGTGAGTCAGACCAGCTTCCACCAGAACGAAGCACTAACAGTTCCGGACAGGGAGCACAAGAGAAACGAGACATTGTCCATCTCTTGGGGTTATGATCTGAAGGCCCAGATAAGTAAGCTTACCTCGACAAGAGAGTGAGAGAGAGAGAGAGAAAGGTCAGGAAAGAGCATATCCGTGGAAGAAAAGCTCAAGAGAGGCACAGAACAAGAGAGATGACATGCGGAGAAATGGAGCAGGAAAGGGGAAAAGAGGAAAGTGAGAAATGGACCCCCTCTTTACCTCACGCTGTTGCTTTCAGAAAAGCTGCGCGTCTATCCTTCTGGGTTCGAGGAAGCAATGGTGGCCAAGATGCAGGAGAGAGAGCCCTATGAAGATATAAAGACAGCCTTTCAAGCGCTCGATCTCATGGCTGATGGGTTTGTCTCTGAACTGGAACTGCAAAAGGTGACAGTGCTGCCACCTGCTGTAAACGTTCCATCTTCTCTCCTCTCTCTCCGTTTCTCTCTCTCTCTGTTTCCCTCTCTCTCTCTATCTCTCTCTCTCTTCTTTTTCTCTTCGTCTTCAATCTTTCTTTCTCTCTCCTCTCTCTCAGATTTTTATCCCTAGTTCTTTCTCGCTCGACTCTTCCCTCCCTTAATACTCTTACAGGGAATTTACTATCTTCCTTCTTAGCTCTTCAGAAGCTCAGTTGCTACTATTATCTCTTCTCTCTAGCCCTTGTCTTTGGGTCTTGTCCTCATGATCCTTCTGCTATTTCCTTCGTCGCTTCGTCCCACATCCTATCACTGGCCTGCCTTTTCTCCACAGTTCCTCTCCCTCTGAAAGGCATAATATCCCACGCATCCTCTTCTCTTACGCTCTGTCCACAACTTCTCTCTCTCTTTCTAGATTATGAAGGATGTGTGCAGCGCCGTCCCTCCCGATGTTGTCACCGACATATTCAAAGAGCTTGACCCCGACAATGATGGACGGGTAAACTTCAGATACATGTCTCTCTCTGAAACGCACTTTCTCTGTCCGTTATCTCACTGTCTTTTTTGTCTCTGGTTCAGTCCCACTTCCTCCTCTCGAGCTCTGCTCTCATTGGAAGTGAGCTATCCTTCCAGCATAGATGCCGTCCCTGTTGGCCAGCGGCTCTGTTAATCCTCTTTACATATTATGACCACCTTCCTCTCCCTCTCCCTCTCTCCTCCGTTGCTGGGTTTCCTGTCGCACTCGATCGTCACTCTCTTTCGTCCCGCTATACCGTTCTAGGTGTCTCTCTTCGACTTTAGAGAGCTGGTCCTCTACTATCAAAGGCACTTCTCCCAATGCGGATAAGAAAGGACTGCACTTAGAAGATGACACCAAATTGCACCATTTTAGTTGAAGCCGAGCCTATATACTTCATAGAAACCAGCAGGAGAAAGACTTGGGGAATGGAAAGGGTTGACAATGGGAGGAGAGCTCGCCTGAAGCTAGAGGCTGAAGCGAGATCGGTCGCGTTATCGCCCTCTTCCTTTCAGTGATTTTTGATCCACGATGGACGAAGGACGTCTCGCCTTGCTACCAGCATAGTTTCCCAGTTAAACTCGCCGTACCCTATTCTTTCTCATGTTATCCCTCTCTTTCTCTTTACCGTCAACCTTCAATCTGACTCAATCTTCTCATTTGCTGTGGCAGAGGAGGAGCTCCTTCAGGCTATTTCTCCCTGCCACTGAAGTGCCGTTGCTTCTTAGACAACCTTCACTCGAGGGTGAGCTTCAGTTAGGTTGTGCCAGGACCAAAAACCCCTAGTAGAATGGACACACTGCCCAGACATAGCCGCTCTGCCTGTAGATCTGGGTGTGGCTTCCACTACCTTTGAACGTTGAGGGCGGTCAGCAAGGGAAACCACTGTCGTTTCCGACCTTGAACGAGAAGCTACAGCTGCCGCAGGCCAATTCAGCTTCGCCACGTGAGATGTACAGAGTCAACACGTAAACTCCTTTAAAAGGCACCCGCCTACACTTCAGACTAAGCTGACAGGCAACTCGCAATCAGAGAGGCGCTTCTTGATAAACGGCATTGCGCCTTTTCCTTTTTAACCCCGTTGTCCGTGGTTGGCGCCTACACTGTTTCTTCGAGTGTTTGGGCTTGAGTATGTCTAGATCTTGACTCTTACTCAGTCATCCTCCGTGCCATTGCCCCAGAATCCCCTACCTGTGCGGCTTGGGGCATTGAGGTCAAGGATGCCCAAGTTGAAAGATCTCCCAAAGATGACATTGTCGTCTTCTACCTCCTGCGGCCGCGCCTGGTTCTTCACCATTGTCGTCGGCGCCCTAAACTCATAGGAAATGCCTCTGGCAGTTATCTTCTTTTGCAAGAAGTAGCCCCCAATGCCTCCTGCCACCGTGATGCTTAGGATGACCCACTGCGTGGCTGGTATCTGTATGTCTCCGTCTGCAGAAAGCTCTGATGCATTTTCAATGGTAAACTTAGTCCAAGAGCGCCCGGAATAATAAACAATAGCAGATACAAAGAAGTTCGCTGGCACGATGGCCGTACAGAAGATAATGAAGTCTGTCTTTGACTTCAATACGCCCATCAGCACCGCGAATAGCGTGCCAAAAGACAGCTCTGCCACGTAGGCCACGATATCAGCGTATGTAGGCTTGATCATCCACAGAAAGCTTACGGTCATGAGGTTGCCCAGTAGTGCACCGGTGCCAAAGGCGAACATCACGACGCCTCCAATCGGCACGACGTAGGAGATAATAGCGACGGTTGTAGCTGTCAACAATTTAATTAGAATGCTCCACCAGGTGTCCTGCACCTGCATGTAAAGAAGCTCTCCTGCTCGGGCAGAGGCAAGCTCGCTGTCGTCAGCGAGATAGCTCTCTAACGCGGTCTCTGCGAGGGCATAGGCCATTAGAAAAGTCCCCAGAATCACTGTCAAGCGGAGAAACTTGAAGCCGAAGGGCCAGCAGAAGACGCTGAAGGCGATGACAACGGCTGCGAAAATGTCCTGGCTAAGTCGTCGCTTCAGGAAGCGGACGCTCCCATCGGTTGCACCAGATGGCGGTGTTAGCTCTGCTGTCGTTTCCTCATCAGCCATTAGGACGGTAAATCTAGACAAGAGACAGAGTGCTAGAAGAAGAAATGTTGCCATTTTGGGATTGAAACCCAACTTGGCAGTCGAAGGAGGAGTCATCTCGCCCGCCTGTGTAGACAGAGATGCCTCAGTGAAGACCGGCTTTGCCCAGAGGGAATACTCTGCCACTCCAGAACGGAGTGTCATACTCTGCGCATAGGAGAAGGTGAGCCTCTCAAGAGTCGACCTGTCAATGCTCGCATCTCAGCCGCTGGTTGGACCCCTCAGGCCCCTGAGAAAGACAGGTGCTAGACGGCCCGACAATCCTTAGACTGACAGACAGTGGAAGTAGGACGAGAAAACGCTTATCGGCTTTGTACACCTTCTGGGCCCTTTTCAACTAGTTAGTCTCTTTGCGCTCGAGGTCGCCAAGTCTAAGTCTCGATAAGGTCCTCCGCAAAGCTCTGTCTAATCTTCATGAAAGGCCGATGCTGCGGGTGTTGAAGAACACGGCGCGCTTCGCATCTAGTGCGCGCTCTGACTCTACTGAGACTAGTATATTCTTAGGTACTTCCATATCTCTCTGAATCTACGTTGATTGCCTGGGACTCTCTTGTGCTGATCGCTTTTGTTTTATCAGATGGAGGGGATTCCAGCATAATCTTCATGTGCGTTGTACTTGTAACTCTTGAACAAATTGTGCAGTAGTGGATAGCCGGTACCGGCTGTCACTGGGGCTTGATAATCGATAGAACTGATAATCACTGGAGGGCCAGTACTGTTTTACGATGAAGCGTCACGAGGAGGGAGAAGTGAGGAAGGGTGGAGGAGAGAGAGGAGAGAGCATCCTTCTTCGTTCCTTTCTCTTTTTTTCTCTCTCTCTCTCTCTCTCTCTCTCTCTCTCTCTCTCTCTCTCTCTCTTTCTCTCTCTCTCTCCCTCTCTCTGTCTCTCTTCTCTCTTGATTTTTTATTTTCTTTCTCCCTCCTCTCTTTCCGCGTGCCTCTCTCGGGATCCACTTTGACACCATCTCTTCTCTCTCTCACACACGCATTTGCCGTTCTCGCTTGTTATGCTGCTGATGAGACGCCTTATCTCTCCTCCGTTGGTTGAACGGCGTCTTTCTGAGTTCTACTTCCTCCCTCCTCTTTCTGAGTATCATCGATCACTCAGTGATTATCTTGGGGAAGAAGGGAACAGAGAAATAGTAGAAGAGAGAGGCAGAGAGAGCACATAGGGGAAGAGAGAAGCAAAGAGAGAAGAAGGAAAAGAGAGCAGGAATTGAGAGGATGAGTGGCTCTTGATAAAAAGGTTTGCTGGCGGCTGAGCTCTCATGCAGCTGGCCGCAGAGGAGAGAGCTCTTCGGGACCGAAGAGTGAAGAGAAGACCGAGCAAAAGAAATCCTCTTCCTCCTCTCTCAGTCTGCGAACAGAGTCAGAAAAACGATGTGGAAGGCTCAGAATCAGAGGTGGTCCTTCGTGATCCTGGTCTTAGGTAAGGAGAGAGGAAAGAGGAAATGAGAGAGGCGGCGGGAGAGAAAAAGAAAGAGAGAGCGTCTCCGTGCCCGTTTCCAGTTCATTTGCTCTATTCTTTGTTTCCTCTCTCACCTTGTTTCCACCTTCCTTCTCCCTCTTTATCTCTCTCTCCTACGCGCTCTCTTTCCTCTCCTCCCTCTCTCTCTCTGTCTCTCTCTCTCTCTTTTTTGTTGTCTCTCTCTTTTTCTCTTTCTCTCTCTCTTCTCTCTCTCTCTCTCTCTCTCTCTCTCTCGCTTTCCTTTCTCCATCCCTCTCCCTCTCTCCATCCCTCTCCTTCTGCCCTCTTTTTCTCTCTGCCTCCACCGCCTCTCTCTCCTTTCTTTCTCTCTAACCACTCTCTCCGCTTTATCTCTTTCCAACTAACTCCTTGCCACGTATCGCTTACCCTCTGTTCCCAGAGGTTATCCTAACTTGTTCTGTCTTGCCCGCTCCCTCTCCGTCCCCTTGTCTCTCTCTCCTTTGGTGTGTGTGTCTCTCTCTTTTCCTCTAGGAAACTCCTTCTGGAGGTTCGGAACGGAGAAACATGTCTTGACTTTCGATCTTTAGTCTCCGCGTTGTCCGCCGCGGACTTCTGGACGATCCTTAGGGCCTCCAAGGGATGCACAGCAATTTATCTGAACGGATGGCAGCATCTCACAGGGGTAACACTCTTTTTTATTCTTTCTCTCTCTCTCTTCCTCTCTCTCTCCCCATAACTCCGAGCACGCTACTTCCTGAACTCTCCCTCACTCCTGCTGTCTTAGGCACCTAGAGCTTTTCCCTCTGTCACTCTCATAGAGATGCGCTCAATCTTCTCCCTTTCTTCTCTTTCTCTCTCTCTCTCTCTCTCTCGTTCTCTTTCTCTCTCTCTCCTCGTTCCCAGGTGCTCCTTCGCAGTTTGGCCATCTCCTTTGGCAATGTTCTGCAGGTTCTGGACCTGTCGGCCACGCTCTTGGACGATCAGATGCTGAGGGCAGCGGCTGCACAGTTCTACCAGCTCCACACCTTCAACATGCGAGACTGCAAACTGGTCTCTCTCTCTCTCTCTCTGCCCTCTTGCTCTTATCTGCCGTTGTTCTCAATCTCTCATTCTCGTTCTGACTCCTCTCTCCCACTCTTTCTTCTTCCTTCTCTCGCTCTGTGTGTCTCTGCTCAGCTTGGACTCTCAGTCCCCCTTTTCTTTCTTTTCTTTTTCTCTGTACCTTATCTCTCTCTCTCTCTCTCTCTCTCTCTCTCTCTCTTCTCAATCTTTACATCCCTTTCCTTTCCTCTCTCCCTCTTGCCCTCCTACCACGGAGACATGCCGAGCTCATCCACCTTGCTCTTTGCTCTCTTCAGTACCCTCGCTGGCCACCTTCACATCTCTAGAGTCACTCTCCCACTTACACTTGTTCCGTTTTGCCCGTCTCTCTCTTTCTCTCATTCCCTCTCTCTCTCTCATACGCTCTCTCTCTCTCTCTCTTACGCACTCTCTCTCTCTCTCTGGCTGCAGGTGACAAATCAGTCAATGGATGCTGTCGTTCTAGGCTTCGGACCCACTCTCCGCCGCCTGGACATCTCTGCCTGTCCTCAGCTGGACTCGGACGCGCTGGGACTGCTGGCGGGCTGTGTCGGTGTCAGGGGCTACGGCTGCACAGCGCTAGAGTCTCTCGATGCAGAGGACTTTCCCCGATTGAAGGACGCGGCTTTGGTATGAGAGCGAGAGAGAGTAAGAGAAAGAGAGAGAGAGAGAGAGAGAGAGAGAGAGAAAGTAAAGACTTACAATGTGGAAGACAGCGAAGACTTACAGAGAGAGGAAAGAGAGAGGTAGAGAGAGCGAGTACGAGGAGGAGGAAGAGAAGAGAGAGTCCCGGAGAAGTGAGAGAAGGAGGGCAGGAAAGAAATTTGACAGACACCTTCAGAGAGGTAGTGTGAGCTAAATAGCAGAGGAGCGACGGAAGACACGAAAGAGAG
>FLMG01003880.1:0-38917 GCA_900088475.1 Hyphochytrium catenoides
GGTTTCTCTCTCTCTCTCTCTCTTTTTCTCTCTCTCTCTCTCTCTCTTGTGTTGGCTTGTTCTCTGAGTGCTTGTCGGCTTTTCCTTGTGCTCTGTCTCTCTTGCCCTCTCACTCCCAACCTCCAAAAGTTCTCAATCCCCTGCCTTGTCCTTGATCTTTCGACCGTTAACGGCCACGAACTAGGGAGCATCATCCTTTCATTTCGATCGCGCGGGGCTGTGGGACTGCGGCAGGGGAAGGGGAAAATAGAACCAGAGAGCGAAGGACACAATGCCGTCCTCCCTTCAACTGAACAGACCGGGAGGAGGACATGCAGATTCGCTCCTGTCTCTCCCCAATTCTCTCTCTTCCTCTGTTTTCTCTGTTTCTCTCTCCATCTTTCCCTGTCTCTTCCGAAGTGGGTAATCGCCTCTTCCTCTCTTTCTTTCATCCTTCCTACTTCTTAGTCTCTCTCTCTCTCTCTCTCTCTCTCTCTCTCTCTCTCTCCCTCTCTCTCTCTCTTTTTCCTACCCTGGTCTGCTGCTCAACTCCCTCCTGGTGATGGACGTAGCGAACACAGGAAAACTATTACTATACATATCTTCATTCATTCACTCCCAATACAACGGTAAAAGATAGAACCGTCGTGGTGCTGTCAGGACGGTAATAATATTACTACTGCCTGGCAAGCAGTGAAGTTAAGGGAATCTCCGATTCTGTCAAGTCTTATTCCTGCCTTCTGGAGCCACGCTGGTGTCCTAAATCTCTTCTTCTCTCAGCCCATCTCTTCCATACTCTGTCTCGAATTTATAACTGATATATCATGGCATAGCCGGAGCTAGTGTAATCTAGCTCGTTGACCTGGTATCTTCTTTGCGAGGTAGAGCAAGCGGTAGTACATCACGGCATTTACTTTGTTCCCTCCAAGAGCCGTGGATTCTCTCTCTCTCTCTCTCTCTCTCTCTCTCTCTCTCTCTCTCTCTCTCTCTCTCTCTCTCCCTCTCTCACTCTTCTCCTACTCTTGTTGGTCTTCCCTTCTAGTCTCAGGTCTTTCTTTTTGATGGGTTGGCTGTTATTATGCACTATTTCTTGATGGATTGATGGCTTCCCAGCAGTAACCTCAAGAGAAGAAGAGAAAGACGAAAGAGAGAGAAAGCCTGTAAAACAAGGAAGCCGAACGCTTTTCTGGTTGTGCCTGACATTGACCATTAGGACCGCAGGCTTGCTTACATGGATAAAGACAACTTTCTTCATTATTTCTCTCTCTCTCTCTCTCTCTCTCTCTATCTATCTATCTCTCTCTCTCTCTCTCTCTTTCTCTCGTTCACCCCCTTTCTTCCTAGCTCTTGCCCGTTAACACATCCACACTCTCTCTCCCTTTTCCTCTGCTTCTTTTCCTCTCTCGTTAGAAAGGCAGCAAAACAAGTTGCTCCTCAGGGAGAGCGGTCGAGTCACCGCTTCTGTTCGCTCGCTTTACCCCTGCGCCTCACGCTTCCGTCCCGATCAGTCAACGGAGAGATGCAAAAAAAGAGGAACAGCGTCAAGGGAAAGAAGCCAGAAAAGAGAAAGATAAAGTGAAATGTCAGAGGAAAGGCAACTGCAGATTCTTGCTTCAATCTCTCTCAAGACTTCTATCGTCTGAGCGAGACTAGAGTCTCATTCAGTAGAACCCGACCAGCAGACTCCAGAGCCTTACAAGCTCTTCTTTCTCAGTTCTCCTCTCGTTATGCGAGAGCTTGCTGAACTGTACCGCTTGGCTGCTACTTCCCATCTCTTTCTTGTGATACCTGCTGGAAGCTCTTCCTCTCTCGGTCTCGCTCGCTCTCGTTTCCTTTCTTATAGACCGGGAGGGTCCGATGTGGCCGTAAAAGGTAGAGCTCGCGCACTTGTCAAGCAGTTACTGCCCATCCAAGTAGGAAGACTTTTAAAGTTTAGAGAGGAAGACAGAGAGCTGGCAAAGTTTGCGCTCGCGTTCTCCTTCTTCTTTCTCCTCTCTGTCTCGCCTCAAGCCTGGCCCCCTGGTGTGAGCGCACCATGAATGTCTCTGACATTCTAAACAAAGGCAACAATAGTGGAGACTCAGGAAAGCGCCAGGAAAACAATAGCGTGAGGAGAGAGCCTAAAGGACGGCCCTCACCCGCGACGTCCACTTCTTATCAAGCCGCTGAGAGCTTTCGAAGTCATGGAAGCATGCCTACTGCCGTCTCATATCCTTCCCCGCCAACGGCTTTCTCCTTCGCGATTCGAAGTCCAGCTCTTTTCCCTCAGCATACACTCCCAGCCGGTCAGCTGCAGCAGGAAGGACCTCCTACATTCCTGCAAGGAGGGAGTGGAGGACTAGGGAGCTTTACTCCTACCTCTTTCTCTGCTTCGGCTCCCCTTTCTTGTCCCACGGGGTCTCTCTATTATAACCCACTGCTCAGTCAACAGGCCATAGGACCGATTGCCAACGATAGGAAACCCATGCCGATTGCTCCGACAGTGTCCTTCAATCGATCCATGAGTGAAGGGCCCAAGGTAGAGGGAAGGCAGGGCCTCTCTGGGGTCCCTTCCCTTGCTGAAAGGCCCTCCTCCAGTGTCCTCCCGCAATACACTTCCGTGGGGGTGACGGCTAACATCTCCTCATCTCCCTCTTTGGCGATATCTTCGGCTCCAGCTACAGCGCTGCCTGCTCTAAGGAGAGGCAAGTGGCACCCTGAGGAAGAAGAATATACGGTGACAATGATAGAAGCTTTTATTGAAGGCCTGCTCCCATTGCAACCGGGCACAACCCTTCGAGGCTTTATAGCTGAGCAGCTCTTTTGTGACCCTATGAGAGTGACTAAAAAGCTTGCCACCATGGAATGTGGTGGCGTTAGGCTGGCCAAGAGAGTGGGCAAGAGGACGTTCACCCCTTACCTAGGCCCCAACGTCGAAGCGCGTCGACAAGCGGCGATGAGCCGTCTAGCAGAACTCCGTCTTCGCTTCTTCTGGCGGATTGGATTGGCACATTCTCGGCCTCATCACCACCTTCTCGGCCCATCTGTGCCTTCATCGGCAGGTCAAGCGATGGGAACGGCTTCATCCCAGTCGTCCATGGTTTCTAGTAGGGGCTCCGCAGATACATCACGGTCGCCTCCACAGCGCGGTTATCCCTTTTCGACGCTGCAGCGCAGCCCAGAGCAGACAAAAGGGGGCCTGCCTAGTATAACACGCATGATAGATCGGCCCCCACCTTCTGGGCCGTCCCCTGGTCTTAGTCCTCCACAGTCTGTTCCCCCGTCGCCTGCTACTCCTCCTTTCTCCCTTCCTCCGCCAAGGGAGGTGGTTCTTCCTGCCAGGGCAGCACCCGCTACTGATCAAGAGACTGCCCACGCATTACTCGAGAAAGAGAATAGATTGAGTAAACAAGGAGGCGAGGTGACCACTGATAGCGTGGCTGGAGGTCTTCTTCTTGACTTCATAAAAGCGGCTCACTCCGACAGTGGCAGCCGCCACTCCTCGCCGGGTAGTGGCAGCCGAAGCTCAGGAGATGACAAAAGACAAAGGAAGCGGAAACGTTCGTCGCCTGAGGAGGAGGGCGAGTCGGACACAGGGACGGATAGCGTTAGCGATGACAGTGTTAGGAAGCGCTGCCGGTCTGTGGATGGGCTGGGGACCAGCCCACCTGTCCAGATGGTCGGCTAGGAGCAGCTGCCTCCAACTATTTATTCCACTATCATACTATCATATTTTTATCTATTGGCCCTCATATTGACTGAAGACGGTACAACTCTTCCCTCAGTTGGTTCTTTGTAAATAGCTGCTTTGTAGATAGCTGCTCCGTCATCACTGTTACCTTCAGCTGTATGGTAAGCACAAGGTGCATCCTGAGAGTATCTAACCACGGTGTCAAGAACACGAGTATCATTCGTCATGCTTTATGATAGACTACCCCAGAGGCTAAAGCCTCTGCTTGCGATATAGTAGCGACGAGAGTGTTGACTTGTTAGTCTGGACACCGTTGTCTGAGAGAGTCGTAGAAGTATTCTTTATTTCGGACGGCGTATATGTTACAGAAAGAGCCCCTAGACAAGGGTATCACTGCCAGTCTCTTCGAACCTCGAGCTACATAGCGTTGTACACTCTGCCCTTCAGCTGGAGTCTGCCTTACCAGGAGTCACGAGGCAGGTACGAGAAGACTTCAAACCAGAGCTCGATTGGAGGACATGCAATCTGATGCTCAGAACCAGACAGCGCTTTCTGAATGAGCAGAAGTAACAGGATTGTCTTTCTGAAACGCTTACCAAAGAGGAAGTGCGTCTCCGGAGTCCAACGTTGGCTCTGCTCGACCAGCAGGCAGCAGGGTGCCATGCCACTCCAGCCATGCTTCTCTGCTTCGCTACATTCAGCCAACTCTGTCTCTGTCACCGCCGCACCGTTATGCAGTAGCGCTCCTACTATATCAGGGCGACTAGATGACAGTGCAAGACTGAGCGCCGCAACTCCATGCTTATCTCTTACATTTACCTCTACATCCCGCCGCAGTAGAGCTCCGACAGAGTTCAATCTTCCTTTTCCTACTGCATACATTAAGCAGGACTGCCCCATACTATCTACGTGGTCTACATCAGCGCCTGCCGCTATCAAAAATTCTTCCACCTGTGGAGTTCCCATTGAAATGGCGGCCATAAGCGGCGACATGTTGCGCTTGTTCAAGTCGTCGATAACGGCTCCATGCTCTACCAAGAACTTGCAGACCCTAAGGTTCCCCTTAGAGGCGGCGACGTACAACGCAGAGCAGCCAGCATTTGTCCGATGACGTATAAGCTCCTTGTTCTTCCGTAGCAGCCGGTCCATCTCGCCTATGTCTCCACAAAGGACGGCTTGATGCCAAGCCAAAGTAAGGGCATTGGTTTCCAGGTAATGTCCTTGGTACTTGCACTCAAATAGTGCGCCTTCCTTGAGAGATTGCTGAGGTATAGAAGAAGGAGGGAACGCCATATTGCTGCTTTCAGGTCTAACGCTTAACTGCAAGGGCAGCGGGAACGTTGCTGGACCGCCACCAGTTCCAGTGTCTCCAGAGCTTTCATGCTCGGTGACGGTAGAGCCCGCATCAAGCTTGGGAGCTCTCTTTAGGATGGTTAGCTTTTCCGGTAAAGGCATGTTTAGGAGGAAGATACCATCATGTCGTAGACCATCCTTGATGGGCACGCAGAGAGGGCAGATAGAGCCAAGTTCAGTCACTGGCAGCGGAAGTCATAGCACGTCCATAGTCTATTGCTCTTCACTTCCATGGTCGACCCGCTTCTCTCAGGAAAGGATCAAGGCCAGGGGCGAATACCTGCTTTCGCGCCTGCATTGGCACGCTGTTCGCCCTGCTATTGGGCGCAGAACCGAGCCAGAAGGCCTCGTATTCTAGACGGATCACCGCTTTCATCGGACTCTAAGTCTGTTAAAGTTATGAAGTGGATAGTGCTGGAGCTCGTTTGCTTCCTTGATTCATCACATGCGATCAGGTCCACACCAACTGCGACACGAGGGAGCGGACAATGCGCACATCGTAAGGGCTACCGCACTAACCTTACAAGACGCTCTTGGATATCAGTGTAAGAGAGCAGCAATGGGGAGACGAAGGTGCGGTCTTACTTACAAGACGCAAAGCCTTAATATTACACCAAGGTTTGCAAGCCGCCGCCGGAGAACAGCGCAAGATGCTGCGCACAATAGTGGACGTTGAAGTACCGTGAGTATCACAGTGTGGAGGTGCCGCCCCCTTATTATGACGGAGAACTACTAATTAGGATCATTGTACGACAGGTTCCTCCCGCGCTGGAGTACGAAGGATGGAACGGAGAACAGAAAGAAGCCGTCCAGAGCAAACTTTTCAGCAAAGGTCCTAGTAATTTGAGGAGGACATGTCCTTAGCAGATGGTTGACCCTGCCGTATCCTAGACAGCTTCGAAAGAGACACCGCTCAATTTGTGGATCATCGATAGCATCTAGTCCGACGTTGATATCCTCTAGACGCTTTAGCTTGCGGAGGAGGTAGTCTGATGTATAGCCGATAGATCCCACGAGGCAACCAAGAGCTCCAATACCATCCACAGGACAGCGAATAGTATCCGTAGGAAAGTCCGGCCAGCCTAAGCGCTGAGGTGGTGAGGGCCACCGAAGTTCACACTTCTCCAAACTAAGGGACAAGCCCACAGCTGCGTCTCCGGTGCCCGGCAAGGTCACCCGCTCGGCCCTCTTCTCTCTAGCGTTGCATGGGATGCTCTTATGGCGCAGGAGACGTTCTCTGATTTAGACCTTCACGTCTCGTACCTTGATGACGGTACCATCATTGGCTCCCTTGACAGTGTGTGAAGCGCTTCAAGTTACCATTGACAACTGTGCAGCTGTGGGCTTCTCCCTTAATTTGCGGAAGTGTAATCTTTGGTGGCCCTCACCTCCTCAGCGGTTTGGCTGGCTGGACTTTCCTGCGGATACTATTCGCTGTCCTGTGGATGGTATTGGAATTCTCGGTTGCCTCGTGAGATCTATTGGCTATATCTCAGACTACCTCCTCCGCAAGCTAGACTACAGGACATCGACGTCGCACTAGATGCTATCGATGATCCACAAATTGGGCTGTGCCTCTTTCGAGGTTGTCCAGGATACAGCAGGGCCAACCGTCTGCTACGGACATGTTCCCCTCAGTTCACTCGGACCTTTATTAGAAAAGTTTGCTCTACGGCTTGTTTCTGATCTCCGCTCTATCCTTCGTACTCCAGCGCTGGAGGATTCAGCCTGGCTCCAGTCTGAACTTCACATACGACTGGGACGTGTAGGCGTGAGCTTATACGCAATCGATATTGAAAGAAGCGTAGGTCGAGTCTAGGGTGCAAACTCGCGATATCTGTGCTGTTATTGTTCACCGTCCTCCGGATGCCTTCGGCGCTTGAGGATCTACGCTTGGCCCTGGCTGCCCAGAACGCGGAAGTAGACAGTAATAAGAAGACCCTAGATGAGCTCTTCCAATCTCACAGAAATATTCAGAGACTGCTGTCTGAGGAGGTCTGGGCTTACAAGCGAGATCATCTACCCGTCCAAGCAGTTCGCCTTCGAGACCAGCACGGCTAAGGGCGGTGAGTATGAAACAGGCGGGTGCCTTTCTTCATGCTAGCCCTCCTATCCCTGGTTTGGACCAACGGATAGGCGATTGCCGACTGTACCGCCTCAAGCGTCAAGATACCTGGTCTGTCGCTTGGCCCATCGTGTATGCTGTACGCCATGATGGCTTGCGGGATCTTCTCCTTGGCCTTGCTTGTTCGGCAGGACTGTTGGTCAGAGCTGAGCCTCTCGAGGTATTACCCAATGGTCATCGCCCAGGTGAGTTGGCCATTGAGGCCTCTGCGCCTCAGAGAGTCTGCAGGGCCGTCGACGTCACTGTCTCCGATTCGCTGCAAATGAACACCCTACCTTTTGCAGCGGCTCAGAAAGGATACGTCGCGAGCATGCGCATAGGAGGAAGATCTCCTTCTTCGCCGAGGAGTGTGAAGATCAAGGCTACGGTTTCCGTTCGTCAGCGTGGGAATCCTTTGGTGGAGCCACGGAGACAGTTCATTCCACCATGAAAGAATGGCTGAGGGCCATCTTTGACAGATGTGGGAGTGGGGCTGCGTCTTCCTCTCTATATCTTCAGAGCTCTGTCCTCCTGCAACACTATAATGCAGAGATGATTTCCCATAGAGTGAGTGACCCAACCTTCTCACATTGAGAATGTGGTCCTGGGTCAGCTTCCAAGGGCTGTTGCTGGACGGCCTCTGTGAAGTCTCTCTTGCTTCCTAGTAAGTTACCCTCATCATGCTGGTGCGACAGGCGGCAGGTATCTTCAAGATAGAGCAAGGGTAATGGTCTTTTCTCTGATAAAATATCTAAAAAATAATCACTGGATCACTACTGAAACTCTTTGTTGCGCTATAAAAGTACTTTCTTTTGTTTGAACTCGATTTAACCTGAAATAAATGGCCAATAGATTATGAGAAAACAGGAGTTTGCGAGATGGCTAAGATGAACCTTCTTCCTCTTCTCCGACCATCTAAGGAAACAACTCCGCTTGCCAGACAGAATCTCTTCATGATGACAAGAATCAGCCCTTGACGATCACAACGTATCTTAGGCAAGTTTGAGAGAGGAGATGCAAATGCTGCTAAGAACTAAGAATACTTTAGGGCACACAGGCATGAAAATTCGAGCGTGAACAGAACCAACCTCATTTCTGAATAGTGCGGGAGCCCAGCAGTAACGGAGAAGCGATTGCTACCTAGTCACCATGGACGATGAGAAACTTAGGACGCATCAGGAGGATAGTGCAAGGGAAGGATGGAACAAGCATGCAAAGGGTTATGTAGAGGTATTCGAACCGAACACAGGGCTCTGGGCGGCTACCGCTGCTACACTTGCCAAGAACTATGTTTATTCCAAAGGAGGATGTCACTCGAAGGACCAAAAGCTCAAGATCCTTGACATTGCTGCTGGGGCCGGTGGGCTCACGTTTGCATTAGCTCATGCCTTCCCTCATCAGCATAAAATTACGGCTGTGGATATCTCAGATGAGCTGCTCAAAGTTCTGGATGCAAAGCGGTCTCCTTCCCATGCGATTGAAGTTGTTTGCCAAGATGCATGTGCCTTCCTGCGTTCCACGGCGGAGTCCTCGGTGGACCTTATCGGATCCAACTTCGGCATGGCATTGTTTCCAGAGGAAGCGCGATTAGCGGCGTGGAGATCTGCTGTGAGAGTACTTAAACCAGAAGGCACACTGGTCGCTTCCATTTGGGATGTCAATGCTCTCAACATCCGCTTTATGAACGTTATTGAGGACTATCTATCAACCAGAGCACCAGCAGGTGAGCAAGGCACAGACTTGGCCGGCAAACAAGGCCAGGCTAAACTGAATCCTTCAATGAGCCTTGAAGCCTTTAAGACTGAGCTGGAAGGAACAGGGCTGGTGGATGTACAAGTCTTCACAGTACCTCATTCCTTTTCTTTCGCAAGAGGGGAGGATCTCATTAACGCGGCACAGGATAACCCAATCATTCAAAGCTTGATGAAGAGACACAGCAAAGATCATATGGATGAGGCGTGGGCGTACGCGTTCAAGTATGCCATGATGAACACCTCTCCCACTAACGTCGCCGCCAGGCCTGCCGTTGACGATTTGGAGCTTGACAGCCTGAAGAAGAATCCAACTATCTTTAGCGGGCTGGCGCACATCGCGCTAGCCAGAAAAGGAAAGCAATAGGAGTTTACCATGCCGGAAGCTCCGAGGTGAGGGGAGGGACGCATAATGTCCTTGCTCTTGGTAACTATCAGATAATGCGAAAACACTGATATTGTAGTCCGCGCCACCTATCTTCTCGCTCACCAGAAGTAAGCGGGCCCATGACCTGAGATAGGGAAGTGTATCAGCGCAGGCGTCAAATCTGATCCTCAAAGGGATAGAGCCATGCAAACGATTGTCTTGGCCTGTATTCTCGAGAGAAAATCCTCCTTTGATCGGAGCAACTTCTGCATATGGTGAGGGACTTCCAAGAACAATGTGGCCTGTATCAATATCTCGCTGCAGGAGGCTCATCAGTCAGAGCCACGACATGCGCCAAACAATGTGAAAAAATGCAGTGCTATCTGTGTCTTCATCGTCCCCACTCATAAAAATAACTGGCATCATACTTTGAACGTCCTTGGCAGTCCCAACACAGGAGTACCTTACAGCCTCAGGGGTAGAGACAACAGAATGATGATAGAGATGACGTGAAGACAGCGTGCAGCTCTCGTTCGTTGTCTAGGATATATATATATTGAGATGGAGACAACCTTACGATGAGACCAAATGTTTTCACTCAAGAGGTCGGCCGAAACCCTCTTTGAGCAGGGATAAGACGTGCCGCCAGAAGGTACAGCTTATCGAGCATCTAAGACCAATGGTTGACCAGAATCAAATACCAGCCATTCACCCGTGCAAGAAAAAAATGCCAAGTTAGCATGTGATAGACATGTCATCTGCAACTTTTGAGAGGCTGCCTACCTCCTGCGCATTGTGGTTGACCGCAAAAGCTTGGATAGCGGTAATGATCCTTGCGTCCTGCTTGAAAATCAGCTCTTTAAGAGCTGACCGCTGTTCGAGGGTGATCACCCCTTCTCTGTAGAGCTTGGCTGTTCCCTTCAAGGCGATAGCAATATGATACCGCGAGGAGAGCCTGACCGGTTGCGGATCATGGGCTGGAAGCGGCTCTAAAGGAATTGCTCTTCCCTCAACAACTAAGGAGGAAAATTCATCCTGCGACCCAGACGCTAAGGGTGCGCCTGCGTTTCGAAGAGACTGAGCACCTCAGTACAACCATTTAGCCAGCCAAAGATGAGGGTACAACATACCCAATAAGCCTTCTTCGGTAAGGTCTTCCAAAGATCGCCGATTAGAAAAACGCCGATTAAGCCCGCTGCGTACTAAATTCTTTTGCAGCTCTGCCTGAGCGCCCTGAATAGAGGTCGCCACAGAGTGCTCTGCAACGAGTAAGAATGAGTCCTCTCTGTGAACCCTTGTGAAGACATCATGAGGCAAGATGACTGCCCACCTGGTGTCAAGATGTGTTGAGAAACTAACTCCTCTAATGTGGGTCTGTGCTCTAGAAGGTGCTCTACTCTGTCCTTCGTCAGCTCGCGCTCAAGCTTGTGCTTGATAGGTTGTAGTGAAGGGGCCACATGGCCTGCATTCCATGGGCACTGTTAGCATTCCACGCAGACAGGACAACAGGCAGGCTCTAATATAGGATCCAGGAAAGTTAAGGGCTAGTTTACCGTCAATGATGCCGGCACCCTCAAGTTCCTCTTTGTTGGGCCGTGACTCCAGTAAATGGCTAACTTGGTTCTTCTTAAGCTCGTGATCCAGCTTCAGCTGAACTTCCTGGATGGCTGGCGCAGAATGTAACTCCTGCAGTGCCAAACCTTTCCTTAGCTCTTAGTATATAATATCAGGCATACATGATCTCTAACTCGAGCAAATGCAGCTCTTTAACATATAGGCCCGGGCTTGCTAACGTACAGGGATCACTCCTTGCTGCTGCAGCTCCTCCTTGGATGGCCGGCGGTCCAAGTGTTTCTTCATTTTATCCATCGTCATATGCCTCTCTAACTCCACGGCTGTCGCGGCTAAATTTCCAGACGCACGCCTGCCTAGACCAGCTAAAACGCTTGATTAAGTTCCCAACCGGGAAGAGGATCATGCCGCTAGATTACCTGGATCAACAACATGAGGCGCGACCTTCTCCATCTCTTCAGGCGGCGGCCGCTCCCCAATGAATTTCTCCACAACTTCTGCAAGTTCCTGTTTTTGTTGAGCTTGCTCTTCTACTTCTTCAGCACTCTGAGCCACTACAAGATAGAATATGGTCGGTCGCATGTTTTCTATAAAAGAAGGCACAACTAACGCAGTGCCCCAACCTAAAATGCCGGCGTCCTTGAGCTCTTGAATGGACTTCCGACGCTCTAGAGTGTGCTCGACGACCGCTGGTTGCAAACAGAAAAGTTTGAGCCGAGATTTGACTAGGAGAGTCTACTAGACTGGGATGGTTTGAAAGATAGTGGCATAGCGCAGCACAAATTCTCTACGAGCGACTGAGACAATGAGTGGAATAGGAAACTGCATAGCAACGCCCGACGGTCATTCAACATGGAGGCACCTTTGGTTTCATCTGGGGATGGAACGTCAAAAACGATTTCTCCGCTAGCGTCCTCTCCCACACTACTCTTACGGCGACTAAGCTTCCGGATAGGGCTCTTCGATGATGCATGCGTCCTTTTACTCTCCGCCTCGATCGCATGTTTAGGGGAAGGGGTGGAGGGTTTTGCCGAGGGCGACGTGGAGACACCTTCCTTTCTGGGAGACTTTGGCTTGGGGGAAGATGTTCTTATTGGAGAGGTGGCATTTTTAGTTGGAGACGCCAGCTTCTTGGAGGGACTTGCTGAAGCTGGGGAGGACGGCTCTTTACGTCCGGGCGACGTAGCTGCGGGCGGAGAATTTAGACCTTCGACGGCCCTTGAAGGAGAAGAAGGTGTGACCAAGGGAGTCGACTTCGAAGGGGATGATGCCTCCTTCTTTCGTGACGAGACTTCAGTCGTGTCCGTTGACTGGGGTGCAGCAGGCTGGGATGACGCAGCCCCATCCCTCTTTCCTGCTGCCTCCGCACTGGCACTACTTTTCCTATCCTTCTTCTTGCGTCCCATTCTCAACCAAGGGAGAAGTCTGGCACAACATCACGTCAGGCAAGCGAAAGAATGGGGCTCTCAGGTCGGCTACCTACCCAAAGAAACTGGAAGGCGATAAGATAAGACTCTGTATGTTTCACTCCTTCTGGGACTGCAGAAAGTATCAACCGGAGATAGACGTTGTGAAATTTGAAAACCGATCAAGGAGAACAAAGAAGGCGTCAAAGCCACGGATCTAGCGGTATCTCTGGCTGCCACTGCGCAGCAACTAAGGACTAAGGACTATGTCCAGCATCGTGCGGAATCTTTGTCGGGAAATCTGACGAAGCTCTGCAGACTGATGAAGCGGCCAAGATCTGCAGTTCTTTCTTCAGTTTTGCACTTCCTCGCCGCGAAAGCGTAGATTTATATCTAAGACCGCTATTTACATTCCTAAATGGGAGGTTTCAAGTTCGTCTAATGCTCACACCTGTTGCCGTAGTAATACTCTGGAAGTGGTTATGCACTGATAGTTTAGCCCTACTATTACCAATTGGGGAAGCTTCTTTTCTATCACTATTCCTGACCATAACCGTTGTGATCCAGAATAACTAGATCTAGTTTGAAATTGGCGTTCAGGTTTCTCATCCCTAAGGTTATATTAGGGGGAGGAGGAGGTTGGGCGGGAGCTGAGGAGCGCAAAGATTTGATAGGAAGTGCAGTGACTTTCTCTTCCCAGCTCCCAGTTGAGCTCTGTCAAAGGGCCTCAGATGATCAGAAGGCAGTCTCTGGCGGGTTCTAGGTCGCACGCGATGGACCTCGGGCTAGATCTCAAGCGTAGGTAGATGCCTGTATGGACGGCTCTATCCAGAGGGGGAAGCTTGCCCAAGAAGTCCGCGTGCAATAGAGCATGAATTTGTCCCCACTGAAGGAAAAGACGGACAACATCCTAAACTCCTCGGTGCGACTACTCTGAGCCACACCGTGAAGTCTCTGCCGTGCACCTACTGACGGACTTCATTGATCCTCTCAGTACGATGTCAAGGACAGGGTAAGTGTCTCTAAGCTCTATATGGTCGGCAAACATTCCATTGAGCTTCAAACCTGCGCAGCGGGACAAGTCGCTCAAGAGCCCAGGCGGAGGCTGAGAAGCATGCAAGCTCATCAAGCGGAGGAGCTCTCAGTGTGGGAAGGTGCGTCAGTCGATCCTGTACGTCGATCGAGAGGAACGCAACCTTATCCTTGTGCGAATTAGACGGACGGGTGTAAAGGCCAAAGAGAACCTGAAGCGGGATTCGATGGGCATGGAAGATGTCGAGGAGTTCTTTGCTTCGACAGATGATGAGAAAGACACTCCGAAGAGGAAGAGGTTGTCTTCAAGTAAGTTCAGCCATACTCTGTCTAGCCAAAAGCGGACTTTATGACAAAGCGCCAACAATCGCGGCAGGGGGAGTGCCATCGAAGAGTTCGGATCGCCTGGACGAGGACATGCAGATCAGCTCCTCTGCAACAGAAAGGAGCCCAGTCACAAGATCCAGCAGAGATAGAACGCCAGTCGTCTCAAGGTCTTCAACTAGTCAGTCACGGTCCCCTCGGTCTCCTTATGATGAGAGTAAGTCCTATTGCTGTAGCAACGTGTCCTGGAACCGTCATTCGTGTCTGCTGTGCTGCCAAATTCTCCTTCCTGCCTCTTCCTCCACATAGCGTGCTTGGTCTGTCTCCTTTTCTAATCTTTATGGCCAGGAGTACTGAGAACTGTCTGCGTAGGTACTTTAGAGGCTCCACAATTTGAATATGATAGCTCGGCCACCGAGGAGCAGGAGAAAGATGGACAGGAAGGTATGAAGGGCGTCGAAAATGACTCTGACGATCAGGCCGAAGGTATCTACATACTGGGAGGTCATGTGTCTGGGTCATCAACGCGACCAACGGCCATGACAGATCGTGCTACCATGTTCCTTATCTGACATCGTCCTCGCCAGGGAAAAAGCAGCAAAAGAAGACCGCATCGCCCAGGAAGACCGCGTCTCCCAAGAGAAACGCATCTCCAAAGAAGACTGCGTCTCCTGGGAAGGGAAAGTCAAAAGCAGAAAAGAGGGGGAGAAAGTCGGCGAAAGTACGATCTCCTGTTCAGAAGAGGACTGTCACAAGCAGAAGTGCAGCTAAGAGTCGAGGTAGCCCGAAAAAGCGAAGTAAATCGATGTCTCGTGAGGAAAGAAGAGAGAGTTACATTCAAGATCTCCCACCTGAACCGGTTGATAGTGACGGTTCTGAGGCCAATGGTAGGTGCATAGCAGAGTCAGGATTGGTGTACGCTTATGCTCCATTCCTTTACTTCGTGTATATCGTTCTCTGTCAACATAGAGTCTTTTAAGTTTAGGGCTGTGCCATTCTGACCTTAAGCTAGCTCCTTTTTTAGCTCGCCCATCTCACTAGCGCATCTTCCTATATGCTCACCTTCTTGGATTCTTTCCCGCTCGGCTCTCGTTGCAGGGGTCAGACGGTCCTCAAGGCGTCGTATTGCTCCTCTAGCGTGGTATAAGAATGAGAGACTTGTCTATGAGCGACAACAAGATGGTATAGGTGCTGCTCTACCTACAGTTAAAGGCGTCATCAAGAAGCCAGAACAACCTAACACGTCAGTACCACGCCCCTCCCTACACACCTTATATGTTCGCTCTGCCTCCTCCTTTGTCGGTATGATGGCGACAGAGCCAGTGTCTAGACTCGCTAAAGACTGAGAATGCATTCCTTAAGACCGTCTTTCTTAGGCCTATTTTTGATACAAGGCGCAAGCGACTCTCTCGTCCAGGTAAAGAGAAGCTGGTCATGCCTTCGTCACAGGGCAGCAAACTCCCCAAGGTGCAATTGCCGAAGGTGAGTCGCAGAGCCTTAGCTTAGTACGTTCCTCCTAACCAAAACCCCTTGTCCCCACTCTACCTAGAAACTCTATCTCTAAACTTCAACCTTTGCCTAACCTGGTCTTTCGCTTACATAGGGTTACAAGTTCATCAGTGGACAGTCGGCAGAAGTTTATAACTCTCAGGACGAGACCATTGTAAAGCAAGGTGGACTGCTCCTTCATCGCCGTCATAATTAGTTCAACTCTCATCTCCCGTCTCTGTCAGTATGATCTCTCCTCTCGGTAAACCTGCTATAGAACTGGCGCGGCCTATCGTATAACATGTCCCCGCGACTCCCTTTCTCTCCTCTTTTACAGAGGTCGTTTGTCGCGGCTCCGCAATGGAGCGTCAGCCCCTCCCCGCAGCAGTCACTGGTAACACTACAGTGTACAACTCACATGCATTCTATATCCCTACCGCCGAGGTAATGCTGTTGACGATTTCATGGAGCAAGTGTGGGCCGGAGGTGCAGTAGACAATGGCGCAGGGTGGCGAATTGCCTGTGGAGGGAGAGAGGGACCAAAGAATGAAGTGCGCCATGAACTAGCTGGACGAGCATGAGTATTGGGGGTAGAGTTTCCAGGATTATTGGGTTAGGAGACAGAGGGGCTGACTTAAGGATCTCTCTAGGGCTCGCCCTTCCCAGTAATTATCAGTGGCGAGCTCGTGCTGCCTCCTGGAGGCATCAAGGAGGCAGAAGGCGTTGGTCTTTGCACCCAGGTACTATGTTATGCTGGGTAGTCCGTTCAGTCTACCTGCCGCTGATTCACCCTTTGCCTTCTTTTCCGACTACGGAATAGATGTTCCACGTGGTTGAAGCCCAGCCGGAATCCTTTGAGATGGCTCTTGCCTTGCCAGAGGATGAGGACATGTCAAGTGGCAACGCCCAGCGGTTCCTATTATCAAAAGGAGATTATTTTTACATTCCCCCTCTTAACATTTACCGGTAGGACCACCATCGATCCACCGACCGCCATCTCTCTGTGTGTTATTCCTTTGTCTCCGTCCCTGACCCTCGAGCACCGCACGCTGCACAAGCAAGACATAATGATGCTTTGAATTGAACTTCCGAACTACCACTTTGCACCTGCTAACCTCCCTCGTTCTGACGCTTTAATGCATTCTACAGCCTGCAGAACCATTCGAAGACCGTCGCAGCAAAGATTACGTATTGCTTGGCCAAGGCACAACGCCTTCCGTCTAGTCAAGAAAGCTGAAGGACCAGAAGCGTATATGGGAGCAGACGACTATCGAAAGACCATAGTGAGGAAGCGGTAGAAGTAGTAGAAGCTTATGTCAGTTGGCTATCATTTGAGCACCGACTGGCACACCAAGTGTACCATTAGTGTTCTAGAGGGACAGTTGCAGAATGTTGGTGTTGGACCAAGGAAGTGCATTGCTTGTCACGCTTGTGCCCCTACTCACTCTCTCCCAGTGCAGTTGTAGAGTGAGGTATGGCGGCGTTTGCTCTTATTTTATCGTTAAGAAGGGTGTTCCTTCCCCCTCTTGACCGAAGAGCAGGAAAGAAACGTCTTCAATGTCTATCTGTTGGCTTGTTGTCGCTTATGGTATCGGTCTCTCTCTCCCTCTTTTACAAATGTCTGCTCATAAAGGAGATTTGAAAGGACAGACGAGAGAGACTGCGTGAATGATGAGCAAAGTGATAGATTATGTTCACAGATGACCGCCCTCTCTGTCTTAGCACTATCAGTCCGTTTCTTGCCTTTTCTCCATTGATGTCTTCCGTGAGTAGTGAAGGATGTTAGGCTGCTCTTTCCGATCTCAGCTCTTGTACAGCTGGAGCAATAGCTAGGAGCAGCTACACAGGGAAAGACAAGAGAAAGTAAAAGTTCAGGAGACGAAATAGCTCTCTTCGCGGGCTCTCGTACGAGACGTCATGCCCTTTTCCCCAGCACTAACTACACCATAGCCTGCTCTGGGCTGTCTCTCTATTCGCCACTTACCTCTTCAAGTCTCTCTTGACTGGGCCTACCGTACATCTCAATCTCTTCTCTGCCATTGTTGATAAGGTCCGCAACTGTTCTCTGCATGCTATCTGCATCCTTTCCCAGCACATCTCTGTAAAGAGGGATCTTGCTAAGACTCTCTAGCCGAGAGTCAATATCTCTCATCCGTTGCTTGCGTTCTCTTTCCTCTCTCATCTCTGCAACGATGTTGACCTGCTATCCAATTGCAGTGTAAACGAGTGGAAAGAGAGATGAGCAATCAAAGACTTGGTGAGAGTGAAGAGCTAATGTCCCAGCCGGTCAGTGGAAAGCGAAGATACCTTCTTTTGGCTTTCCAAGGGTGTCTCACTGTCTAGGAACTGCATCAACCTTGTCTCGTGTCGTTGCTCTAGAAGCTCCTAATGAAAAAGCATTAGATCTTTTTTTTCTCAATCAAATATGCTCTCTCCCTTAATCTCTCGCCCTTTCTCATTTATCTTTTCTCTTTCTCATCTCTTTCTCTCTCTCTCTCCTCTCTCGCTTCCTATCCTGCTCCACCTATAACATGACCTACCATCAGTCTAGTGTCAATGTCCTTAAGTCGGCTCTGCTCCTCTAGACTAGGCTGGTATCCGTCAGTCTAGAGTGGAAAAAGAGTGAAAGAGTATCAGTAGCTGTAGGTGGAGACACAGACCGGCAAGAAGCACAATGGTTTTGAAAGCTGAAGGAGGAGCCGGTGGCTGGAAAGGTGTCAACTTCATTCAGTGCTCCGGTCATCGTATACTCCTACCTTACTGATACTGCTGTCCAGGTCCTCAGACAGTATTGTCTGAACACGAATCTCTTCCTCCTCGATTAGCTTCTTCACCTTGCTGCATGCAAAATTCGGGTTAGGGGAGACAACGGACGGAGACCACAACGAAAAGAAGGTAGGGAACAACGTCAGACAGGAAGGAGCCACAAGCCTACGACCAGGCAAGAGTGGCTCTCAGAGCTGCACGTGACGGCTCACGAGATAGAGATAGATAGATAGATAGGTAGATAGATAGATAGATAGATAGAGAGAGAGAGAGAGCGAGCGAGAGTGAGAGACGAATCAGGCAAGTAGAAGCTGCTGCGAAATGACCTGTACTGAGCATCATTCGTGGCTGGACCGGCATCTTTCTTGGCGATCTCAGGGGTTCTATAACAATGATCAACGGCACAACAAAGAGTCAAGTGACAGGAATGACTTCAGAGAGTCCGGCATGGCGCACCGAGGACCATGTGATGCCGGTAGAAGCATAAAATCACCAGTACCATAAACTTAACGATAGACTTTGCACTATGAGTGTTAAAGCACAGAAAGGAAATTACCTAGAAGGTGCACAAAGGGGCTCAACTTCCTTGACAGGAGCCGCAACTTTGTGGGCACTGCTGCTGGAAGTGGCGGGACACAGGACAGAGAGCTGTTAGACAAATAAGAGACGACGTACGAATTGGAGAGAGAAAGTGGCGGGACACAGGACAGAGAGCTGTTAGACAAATAAGAGACGACGTACGAATTGGAGAGAGAGGTGTGCGCCGTCTAAGAGCTACCCTGACGGATGGGTGCGAAGGGAGAATGTGGAAAAGCGAGACCAAAAATGCAAGGCGCGCAAGGACTATTGATAAAGAACGTCGAGCGCTCGCTGAGAGTAGACGCGTGCGGGTCCGTCACCTGTCTTCGCTCCCTTTCCTTCTACGACCTGACTGCTCGGTTAAGAACGTCTTTTTGGTGGCGAGAGTCTTCCCGCTGGCTTTCGAGGTTGATGAAATGCCGCTACGGGCTGAGTCAGTCGGAGAGTCAGGCCGCGTACTCTGCCGTTCTTCTGCTTCGGAGAGAGATGACAGCTCCCGGGCTTGCTGAAATAGCAGGGGGACAAGGAGTGAAGGAAGGGCACTATGAGGACGACAGATGAAGGCACTATTTTCAGAGGTTAGCGTGACGGCACAGAGTCAAAGGAGAGAAAGAGGAAAGAGAAAAAGATAGGAGAGAGACAGAGAGTGCTAGGCCGATGACGACAGGTCACTAAAGATACCTTCGTCTTGTTGAGGAGCTCCTCATCCAACCTGAGGACTCTCTCCAACTCCTCCTTTAGCTGGAGGTCTGAGGTTGCCTCCATCAACAGCTTCATTGGGTTGTAGGGCCTCTCTGACTCCTGCGGATACGTTTGCTCAGACTCAACTACGGCTATCCAGCCTCTTCTGATTTATACATTTCGCTTTCGTAATGTACCGCTGTTCTCCAGTTTTCCTCCACAGACCGCATAAGTCTACCTCTCTCTCTCTTTTTCTCTCCCTCTTTCTCTTTCTCTCTCTCTCTCTCTCTCTCTCTCTCTCTAGCGCTCTCTCTCTCTAGCGCTCTCTCTCTCTCTCTCTCTCTCTCTCTCTCTCTCTCTCAGTTCTCCCCCTTACGTTACCTATCCAACTCCCAGACATAGAATATTCTCACTAGCTTCATATCTCACATCCTTGTCGTGGCTATTTGTCCCCACTTGACAAGGTAACCCTGGCCCCCTGCTCCCACTTAGGTACATTGTTCTCGTCCCTACCTCAGCGGCAGGAGAGGCTGGACTGATCGGTGCGTCCTGTTCTCGCTCTTGATTGGACGGTGGGCCATCGTCGTGGACGACACTTACCACGAGGCTATCCTCTTTGTCCTCTGAAACAGGCTCCGAAGGAGGAGGTAGTGGTTGGGAAGGTGTTGGGCTACATGCCGTTTCTCTCTCTACGTCGACAATAAGACTGAGATCTCTCTCATCTAAGCTCTCGACCAGCTCATCTCTAAAGCCCTCCTCCGGCGCCGCGAGCTAGATAGTAGCCGTTCGTAAGCGATGAACAGAAATGAGGAGAGAACAGAACTCTAATGCTTCGGATGCAATGTCAAGATCTACACTATGGCGAAGAGGAAAAGAGATAGAGAAGCAATGACAAACACCCTTGTGAGGAGCCAGCAGGAGACTGCCAAAAGAGACATGAGAAGGCGAGCAAGGCTACTAACTTCTTCCTCCTCAACCGATGAGATCAAGTCTTCATAATTTCTCGAGAAGGTCTCGTCAAGATTCGTAAGGAAACAGGCATTAGACTGGGTTGGGATGTCATCTTCCACCGAGTTCTCCTTCTTCAAGGGTCGGCTAATCCTCTCTTTCTAAAGAGAAGGAAGGAGAGAGAGAAATAGAGCAGCTCAGCCGCTTAGACAACAGAAATGATACGCCAACGAGAGACCTTCCGAAGAGGGTGAGCTGTTTGAAGTCGTGTTGGACAGAGATGGTGGAGCGACGGAAGAAGGAATTTCGAAGAGGAGGCCCTCAAGGTACTTTGTCTTACCGCTGTGCTGGGCCGCTTCTCATCTCTTGGTCTCCTGGATGGAACTCTATCCACAGAGCTGGAGGTGATCAAACAAGTACAGTAAGCACAGAAGGGATGCACGTTGGCAAAGAGTGGCCGACCTTGGGGCGCTCAAGACTCGCAATTTCCCTGGCGACGGAGGGAGGACGGTTAGCGTGCCCTCACTGGGTGCCGGAGATAGTCTCTTCAGCGACATGGCCCACTGTCTTTGAGCTTTCCTAGGTTCAAACCATCATTCCTTTATCCTTATGATGCCTGTTCTTAAGGAATCTCTCAAGTCGGAAGGGTTACCGCCATCCAGCGCAAGGCAGAAGAGACTGCGTCATTAGGAGCTTCTTGACATTCCGTCTCTCCTAGTCACTGGCGTAGCGATGCAGCCTTCCTCCTTCAGGTCTTGGCATCACTCTCCTTCCTCCTCTGAATGGGGCTTCAGACAGCTCCGTGGCTGCAGTGAGAGGCGGGCGCAGCACTGGAAGGGAAGGCAGGCCAGGCAAGGAAGACAGAGCAGGAGAGAGGGCGGAGCAGGCCGAAACCCTTTATAAAAAGGGGGTTACAGAGGGACATTGATAATCGATAATCTGATTCTCACAGCCTCAAGTTCTGATCTGTGTTTCTGTCGCATGTTACAGAAAGCTGTGCGGACGTCCGTCACGCTCCTCTACTTTTTTCTCCTTCTCCATCATCATCATCGCACTTCTTCTTGCTAGCTGGGATCTTGCTCCCAAGGACAGTAGAAGCCTACTAGAGAAATAGAGCTCCGCGGCAGACAGGAAGAGAGTCTCATGATGGCATCATTATCGCTTGAGACTGTTACATCAACAGCTGACTCTTTTGTAGCTATTTTTTGGGAGGAGTAGTAGTAGTAGTGCCGACGATGATGTTGTTGATGAGGCAATGAGAGACACAGCAGATAGAGGAGAGACACGACAGCTTCCTTTTACTAGGGAGGAGGACAATCAATTCCCTCTTCCTGAAAAAGAGACGGAACCAAGTCCAGATGTTCCAGCTTCCGCTTCGTTCCAGCAGGGCCCCTTATTCACTTAAGCTTGGTTGGTGGAGAGCAGTTTGATGAGCCGTCACAGGGCACTACCGCCATTGAACCACCTTCCCGGCTTGACAACAATAGTCCGCACTCTGGGTCTCCCTACGCTTCCTGATAGCATGGGATGGACGGTTATTATTATTATATGATGGTAGTAGCGACTTGATGATGAGGCGCGAAAATTCTATAAACCCCTTCAGCATAACATTACTATTTATGACCTCTTCTTCTAATAATAATAATAAGGAAATGCTCTGCCACATAAAGAAGAGGTGTACTCTAGTCCACCACTTTCTATCTCAGGCTTGGCGGTGACCTGGACGACACTCATCACTCGGTCAGAGCCGTGAACATGTTCACCCAGGTCTATCATCCTAGGTCCGCTGCTGCTGGTCGATCGACGACGATGATGATGAAGAGCTCCTCCACCCGGCGGCTCTTCTGCAGGTGCTTGCGCTAATAAGTTTTTTTGTTAGTGCTGGTTCTATTATTGTGGGGAGAAAGCAGTGCACAGAACTCTTATTGTTGAGTGCACGAGGCCTCATTATTATTTAGAAACTTATTAGCGGCGTTTCGCAAATCAGAACTGTAGTACGTGTGATCTATGTCAATCTAGGAGGCCACTACCCAAAAGTAAGATTTTTTGTTTATAAACAAAATCTGATGAGGGTAAACAAATCTTGTGTTCTGACGGTGGTCCCTAGTAAACAAATTCTGTATGGAACCTGATGCTTTTGTACCTACACAGTCTGTACACCATTCTTTTAGAACGTTAGCGTGCTCTCCCTACCCCCATCTAGCCGTTAGCGACAGGAATTTAGGTATATACCGACTGCAAACATTTTTTGACACCATATATTATCCACCTGCCCACCCACACCGCCTTCAAGCTCCCATTTTCAGTGAGATCACAAATGCCCACCCACATCCGAGTTCGATAAGCGGAAGTTCAAATGCCCCCACCCACCTTCCTCAAGGATCTGTGTGGGGGTGAGCCAGGGCACTTGTTCTTTTATAAAGAGTAATATAAAAGAGAGGAAGATTGGTACTGAGCAACACTTTTTGTTAGTAGATCAACAAAAACTTTTGTTAACTTTATAAAAGTCAGCAAGGGCGGGTTTCATTATCCAATTTTCCTTGGCTGAGTGAAAACGGTATAAAACCTTTTTCGCCCAAATATCTTTGTTTGAAACCGACTTCCCGTGGCGTTTGTCTCATCGAAGCAATGGCCGTTTCACCCACTAGTTCTACCTGCATCACTGCAGCATCTCTAGCCTCAGAAGAGGAGCTTGAGAAGACCCTCCAACAGCTGATTATGGAAGGACCTGGGACCAATGGGAAGAAAGTCGAGGAAATGCTCGCTTTGTGGGAAAAGAAAGAAAGCAGGCGCAAAACCACCGCTTTTATTTTCCGCGATGGCAGACCTGAAGGGAGAAAACTTCTTACTGCTTCCATCCTGCAGAGCTCGGACCGGACGCTGGAGCAAATATGCTTCTTCATTCACCAAGTTGCTATCCTCTCTTCTCGTAGAAAGCTTCTTGTTGATGCAGAAGCTATTACAAACATTGAGCAGCGTCTTGCATCTGCAGCTCCACCACAGGCAGTGGTAGTCTTAGCGCAGAGCGCCATCATTTCTCTCAAACATGGCCTGGTCGACTTTCAGACGTGTAAGGATGCGTGTATGTCACATGCTAGCAATCTCCTCGCTGAAGCCGTCAAGATGGAAGGTGACAGTCATTTTGGGGCCTTTTTATCCACCCTTGTCAACTTAGCAACAGACCACGTTGAGGAGCGCGTGGCTTCTTTCACCACGGTGCAGCCAGATCGCTTATTGCGTTACGCACTGGAGACATCATCCAACTTGTCCAAGCTTCGTATTAGCATGTTGCTGAGGGCCTATTGTGATGTGATGGCAGAAATCTTCAAGAAGGTCGTTAAAGTCCCAAAAAATGTGGACCAAGAGACAAGGGACGCCTTCTTGTCACAGCAGGTGGAATGCTGGCTCTCACTACTCTGTCCGCTCCAAGAATCTAATTTAGGTCTAGCCTTCCAGTTTACAGAAGAAGCATTTTGTGACTTGTTACAAAACTTACGAGGAGATTATTTTCAGGAGTGGTTACAGGACTCAGCAGCCAAGCAGCAATATGAAAAGCTGCAACCAGTGATCACTTGTTCTTTAATATTGAAGCAGCGCTGGAGCGATGAGAAAAAGCGACGACAGATTGCAGAAGATCGACTAGAGGATGTACAGGAGGCGCTGTGGGGTGAGAAGCAGACTAGGGCGCAGGAAAAGCAGGCCATGGCGCAGGAAAAGCAGGCCATGGCGCAGGAAAAGCAGGCCATGGCGCAGGAAAAGCAGGCCATGGCGCAGGAAAAGCAGCTGGTCGCACAAGAGAAGGTGAAGCTACAAGAAGGGAATCGTCATTTAGAGCAAGAGCAACAGAAACTGCTTGACATTACGGAACACTACAAAAGGATCAGCTTGCGCCTGCAGGAGAAGGAGGCGCACGTAGACCGGTTGTTGCAGCGAGAGAATGCGCAGCTCCGTCAGCAGCAATCTCAGCCACGCTCTCAGGCACCACACTCTCAGCCACCACGCTCTCAACCACACTCTCAGGCACCACGGTCTCAGCACCAATCTCAACTACGCTCTCAGCAGCAATCTCAACCACACTCTCAGCAGCAATCTCAACCACACTCTCAGGACCAGGCCGCGGCGCTTCTTTTGACAGCCCTTCGTCGCTCGCATGAAGAACAAAGACCGTCTTCTTCTAGGCCACCCAAGAAAACGAAACGATAAATGGAAATTGGTCAGTGCAGCTGTTCAGCTATCTGTTTCTAATGCTATTCCCTCAAAGACGTGAATTAGAAGTCCAGAAAGTGCTTCCAATAAAACAAATCTTATACATTGAACTATCGTATTTTGTAGCAGCGGCAATTACATCTACACCGCTTCGTAATGGAGTCCAAGCCACTAGTACCGGTCGTAGCTGGATAACCATCTAATTGGAAGGCAGAAGGGCGTGTAGGCAGATATCTGGATGGTCCGCAGCAAGGTTCACTATTTTTCTCTCAACCCGGTCTCTGGTCTCCTTTTCCTAGTCCTAGCCAAGATATATTGGTGCCATGATGATAGCACATGTGAAGCTTTATCGATAGTTGGGCAATCTCTTGTCACCAGGTAGACAAAACGTTGTCTGGTCAACGACCATTTTTCTTTTTTGTTTCCACCATCGTTTCTCAGCTTCTTTCTTATCCCCTTCACTAAACAACATGAATTTATCGTAATCATCTTTGGAGACACATTAAAGCCTGTAATAGAGGGGACCAGCAAGGTTGTAAGAAAGCTTGCTCTTGACTGCGCTAGCAATCCAGTAAGTTGCGTGAGCTAAGATTGGCTCTGGGGAAAGGTAACATTTGCCGCTTGAGGCAGTGGAATCGTGGTTGCAAAGCTGCCAATATTGGTCATATTCACCGGTACTTGCTGTTGCGGCTGGACTGCTGGATCGCCATTAGGAGGAGGACCGCCAAAGACCCTCCGGAGAAAGGACGGTCTCTGCTGTTGTTGCTGAGGAGGCGGAAAAGGAGGCAGGACACTCTGAGGCACGTTGAGCCCAAACGCATAGTTAGTTGGAGGACCTGCGGGAGCGCTCGTGTGCTGCATTTGCTGAACCTGCATGGATGTTACCATCTTCTTCTGTGCAGAGCTTCTGTACATTGCTTTCCTTTTGAATTGATCGTCAGCCTCAAAGTTGCTTCTTTGCCACTGGTGTGTTTGTGCGACCGACGTCATGTATGCCTTTTCTTTGGCGCCATAAGAGTGAGCCTTGGACATGAATTCTCCGGCGAGTTGAAGATCTTTCAATAAATCTGTGACGTACTCGACATCATCAGGGGTGCTCAGTTCACGTTTTAAGTCTTCGAGCTGCTTTGTTGCCTCATTTAGCTTCTCTTTTGCTTCCTTCAGCTTACGAACATCCGCCAGTTGCCCTGCGTCATCTAAAGCGTGGGCCGCCTTTATACGACAAAGATTCTTCACGACCAGTTCATTTTTCTTTTTTGTGGGTACGCCTTCTGGCCTCTGAAGGACGAGCGGGTAAGTCTCTGTTGTGATCTTCGAGTTGAGGACATCCACATATTCAAGCTGAACGTTGCCAAAAGTACTACTGGTACTGGCAGGAAGCTGTACTCTGAGCATTAGGGTTTTCTCGTCACCAGCAGAGACATCTCCAATGTTAACGCTCAGAAGAGAGCTGTTTCTTTCACTGAGTTGGTACTGAGAAGACAGCAGGTCCAAAACCTGGTAACTATTTTGGTACTGAAGGGTTACCTTCACGTTCTGCGCCACGGTTGATTTCACCGCTCCAAGGCAGTCCGCAAAGCAAGATGCCACAGTGTCTACGGAGGAGACAAAGTAGTACATTCCACGGCCGTGCTCAGATATAGAGCGTAAGAGTGTCGCATCGTGGTCTTCTCCATATCCGAAAGTCGATATCTTTAGACTTGGTAGCGTTGCAAGCAGTGGGACGAGGGTCTCCTTAATAAGAGACCAAGAGGTCAAACCAACGTTGGCATGACCATCGGTCAGTAAAAAAAGAGCTTGCAAGCGCCTAGCACAGGTGGATTCAGCATCTTTGTTGGCCTTCTGCATCTGCCCAATGCCCGCAAAGAGACCACCGGAGAGATTTGTGCTGTCCAGGTCTCTCAGTCCGTCCACAATCTTCTTTAGACGAGCTTTTCCTATATCATCCATAGGAATGAATTCGTGCACGCTAACCTGGCTGGCAAAGGTCACTAAGGATACCCTGTCTCTCCGTGATAGGTACTGCATGAGACAGATGATGGTCAACTTGCACATATCCAGCTTCTGTCCTCCCATACTGCCGCTCAAATCCAAAGCAATTGTCAGGTCAAGGCCAAGCCCAGCTTTGAAATTTCCATCGTCATCGACCTGGGTGTCGTCTTCGTGCCCCAGAATGTTTAGCGCAAGGTGAGTTGCAGAGCTCTCTGAAGCTGCGTAACCATCCTGGGCTTCGAAGTGGTACGAAAGATGCAAGGCCTTTTGAGGACGCGCGTCCTGCTCGTTGACCATGGTACTTTTCTCTTCGTCATGGGCTTGACTCTCAACAAGCATAGGTTCGGCTGATCCAGCCAAGTCTGACACGACTTGCCACTCAGACTCAGGCTCCTGTCTGATGCTCATGGTGGATGTTTGCGCTCCAAAGTGGTTGTAGCTCCTGAGAGGAAAGTATAATAGACGGCGCTGACTGAGGCTGTTTTTTTGAACGATTTGTAGGGTTACGCTTTTCGTTGTAACTTCTCAAATGATAGAGATTGGTCCGCTGCTGCGCATCGGGGCTTCCTTAAAAGTTTTCTGCAGACTCGTCAAATGAGAAAGTACCCCTCGCAGTGTATGTGACAACCTGTAAAGCCAATCAGCCTTATATCTCTCTCCCTTGACGCATACAAGGAGGCGCACTTACCCTACCTTGCCTTTCTCTTCATTCCTTACTCAATCTTACCTAGTTGAAGAGACTCGATGCTTGGATCACTTCTGAGCCTGGGATGAGCTGAAGAGAAGGGAAAAGGGCGAAGACGGAGAGAAGAGTTCTAGGAATGAAGTGCCACACACCTTTCCATCATTGAGCTGTCAACACAGAGGGATGACCACTGAGAACGTTCTCTACGATGATTGGCTGGGGGATGTTCTTTTTGAAAGTTCCAGCCAATCAGAGAGGACCTCGGTCTGATGTGATAACCTATTGGCAATGGATCTTTACTTTGATATGTATAGGTCAAGCTGGTAAAGGCTCTGATTCTTTTATCAATTCTAGGGAGGAAAGGTTCTTAGTCCCACAATGCCCACAATGTCCAAGAGAAAGGCTGAGACCATCACTCTCTAGGGAAAGGAAGCGAGTGATTGTCTTCCTCCCTCTGGAAAGAACAGAACTTGCCCTTCTGAGGGCAGGAGAGTGTAGGTGATCAGAGTGACGGCCACTGCCCTTTTCATTTCTAAGATCAGTGCTCAAAGGTCTTGCGAAGACAGTGTGCAAGGTTCGGGCTTTGTTGATAACAGGTTACTGTTGCGACGATCAATGTCATGAACATTGTTGTTGGATGTGGGTTTCAGTCAGTTAGGTTACCGTTGCGATGATCAATGCCATGAACATTGTTGTTGGATGTGGGTTTCGGTCAGTTAGTGTCTTCTCCTGAATGAGATGCCATACTCCCCTAAGCTATTGTCGTAAGGCATCTCTGATACGTTATTTATGCACGAAGACCGACGCACCCTTTATACGATGCTTCCAAGTAGTTGCATAATAGTGATCGCTATCGCAGTTCAATGCATGCTGCAATACGGCAGAGACTAATCATGTATATGTTCCCGTAGCTAAGTAGCATGTACGAGAGACAGTAGTACGGCGATTGTCCTTGTGACCCAACAACCCACCAGGGTCCTTGTTTTTGCTAAAAGATTCCTATACGTGCCTAATAAGGGTGAAGTGTATCGACCTCCTCCACATATTGTGAGCTATCAACTGGTCCAATTTGACCCCAACTTGACGCCAAGCCAATATTTTCTTATTTGGAATGTTCAACATTGAACTGCACAATACATCTATCGACTCAGTTAGCGCTTGTACGGATACCACTGTACCAAAGTAGCCGACGTCTTCTTCTATCCTGTCCGCCAAAAGGTATTATGGTCAGAGACAGAGCTGTTCATGCACGATGAAAACACCAGCACCTTTTCCTCCCGCTAACAGCCCTGAACTACCGAACCGGAGCCATGGTAACCCTTGGGTGCCATCATCTACAAATGAAAATAATGTGCTAATACTGCTAAGCAGTGCCTGACAGGTGCTTTCCTTCTTTCCGCTACTGCATCCAGACAGAGCACTTCGCTTGGTTGGCTAAGGAAAAAGAATCTCTGCCTTGAGGGGCGTTACAATTCTCATAGTAAAAACTCTTCCCGTTGTCATGGACTCTCCTCCAGGATCAGAGCCTTTGAAAGGTTTCGAATTGTGAAAGAAACAATCTCTGAGGCTGTATTCTATGTTTGATACTGAAAGCTACAGACAACTTTGAAAGTCTCAATAGCAGAAAGATTAGGGTGTTACAAAGGAGGAATAGGATTAGGTCAGTCCCGTTTCGAAAAGCTCTTCAGAACAAGGAAAACGGTTAATCCCTAGATTGCTAGTAAATTGTATGGGCACGATGGTGCAGGGGGTTACAACCTCCACTTGTGTGTCTGTGGGGCCACTGCGATGACAGACAGTGATGTCCTCTCTCTCTCTCTCTCTCTGTCTCTCTGTCTCTCTCTGTCTCTCTCTCTCTCTCCCTCTCTCTCTCTCTCTCTCCCTCTCTCTCTCTCTCTCTCTCTTCTCTCTCTCTCGCTCTGTCTCCTTGCCTCTCTCTTACTCTCTCTTTCCGTCTCTTTCTCTCTTGCTGTCTTTCATGCTTGCTCTCTCTCTCACTCTTGTTGGCGTTCTTCCCTCTCTCATCTCCAAGTCTCGTCTGCTTGTCAACCTTCTCTCTCGCAGAACTCCCCTTCCTGTCCTCTTCTTTTGTCTTCTGTCTCGTCTATCCTCGCCCTCTGTCTCTTTCATTGGAATCACCGTCTCTCTCACCGCCGCCATCCCATTTCCCGGCCCAGGTTGAAGAGGAAGCAGCATCAACATGCTGCAATAGAGGCCACCGTTGGGTTGAGGTGTCGCGGAGCTGCTTAGTTCAGACGAAGAGAAAGGGACTCAGATCAAATTATAGCGCTGTCCAGGTGCAAATATGACTGGCTGCTAACAACTGGTTGCTTCTGGTCCGCTACGTCGCTTCATATAAATCAGGTTTGGCAGTCTAACCTAGAAACCAGACAGAAGCAGTGGGACCATTGCAGTCAGGGCCAGAGCCATGACGACGACACCTTCCTCTCCAGATACAATCACGCTCATGAAGAGCTCCAGCACGTTTACGGAGAGTATGCTGGGCAGTAGCACCTCCATCCGCAGTTCCGAGGATGCCCTGATCTACACGAGAAGGAAGTCCAGCATTGCCAGATGGATCAGAGGCATTGGCTCCAAGTAAGAGCCTGGTCATCATAAAGAGTACCGATCTTCTTTACCTAATAAGGGTTGGCTAACTTTCTAGGCCCGTTCCCGAGGCTCCCACTGTCTTCGCCGAGGGTGACATAATGGTGGAAGGATGGCTCTACAAAGTCTCTGGCAAGAAAGAGATCAAGAAGGTACATATCGTTCATATTCCTTCCAGTTGAAGGTAAAGCTCATTCTCTGATCTCTTTACCCTTTGCAGCGCTACTTTATCCTTCGGAGTGACTCCTGGGCGCTCTGCTACTATAAGAGCAACAATGATCTCCTCCTCATTGGAGAGTTTGTCCTCGCTGAAAATGACAAAGTGTGGGACTGCAGTGACCCTAAGAACCCATACGCCATAGAGTTGACGGTAGAGAATGACACAAAGGTTGTGCATCTCATCGCTAACGACCAGGAGTCCCACTCGATCTGGCTACAAGCTATCAGCAACGCGATACGACGGGAAAAGGTGAGCTTGAATGTCAGCAAGCTGGCAAATATCTAGCTCATCAATATTGAAACAGGTACGAAGGAAGCTCTCAACCGCAAGCACAGGCAACAATGATGATGTCCCGGCGGAACGACGGTCTGCCAAGTTCAACGCTAAAGACAAAGAAAGAAGCACAAGCGCGCGAAGCGTGGATGGCCCAGAAGAAGACCAACACGAGGTCAGTCTAATATGCAAACTCACCGTGACCTGTCTATAGTGCCTAAAGCTTGCTTATAAACCTCAGCCTGTAGTCAGTCCCATGAAAGTTTCTCAGCCGCAGCCTCCTAGCCGCGTCAGTGAGCTATCCAAGGATTATGAAAAGAGACTCTCTGAGAAGTCCAACTCCATAAGTTCAAACACATCCAAAACATCTCTCACACCAGGAAGCCGGAGTCTCGTCTCGAGGGAGTCGGATTCACGGTTATCGGGAAAAGAGCTAGGCATCAGTCCACCGGCGCTGCCAAAGACCCATACCTTTACTGCTTCCGGCCAGACCTTCACCATTGATGAGAAGTATGAGATGCTAAAGCCAGTCGGCACCGGAGCGTATGGGGTTGTTATCGCTGCGAAGAACAAGCTGACAGGTGCCCTTCAGTCGCCAATATGGCATTTTGCTCCACAAGCTTCTCATTGTCTTGCCAGCTCTCTCTCAAACGCTTGCTTTTCTGGTTCTTACTGACTTGTCTGTCCTTTAAGGGGAAAAAGTAGCTATTAAGAAGATTCCTAGATTATTTGAAGATCTCGTCGATGCCAAGGTAGGACAGAACCCGTGGAGTCAGCTGAATGTGAACGTACACAGAGCCTGACAACACCCTGTTTGTCTCTCCGTCTTTTCTACCCCTCCCATCCGTTTTCACGCAGAGAATATGGAGAGAGATCAAACTTCTTCAGCACTTTCGTCACCCCAACATCATATCTATTGTTGACCTACCTCCTCCAGCATCCTTTGACAAGTTCGACGACATTTACATTGTGACAGACCTCATGGTAAGGGAAATTGCGGGTCGGGAGTAACGACGAGAGCAAGAGACTTGGTCACTGCCTTCCATATAAATGGTAGATGATAGCGTTAAAACTAGCAAAGAGTCAGAATACCTTGATACTAGAGTCAACAAGGCAGAGGCGGTGAAGGGCAGAGAGGAGGATAGATTGAAAGCATACCAGCAACAGCAGAGCAGAAGCAGCGTCTTAACGTTTTTCTCCTTGATGTCCGATCTCTTTCCTGGGCGCCCTTTCTTGCTGTTCCTTGTCTTCTCCACCCGTAGGAAACCGACTTGCATCAGGTTATCTATTCTCGACAGCAGCTCTCGAATGAGCACGTTCAGTTCTTCCTCTATCAGATTCTCTGCGCGCTGAAGTACATGCACTCCGCTGAGGTGCTTCATCGGGACCTCAAACCCTCCAATATTCTTCTTAATGCCAACTGCGACCTTAAAGTCTGCGACTTCGGGCTTGCAAGGGGAATTAACCTCGCGGAAGACGGAGAACAGAAGAGCCTCACGGAGTACGTGGTACGTCAACAAGTTTTGAACGCAGAAGGGTCATCAAAAGTGAAACCTTTTAGCCGAAGAAGCAGAGAGAGCGCCTCTTACTTGTGCACCCTTGTGTACTGAAACAAGAGCACGAATGGGAGAGGATGAAGGAAATGAGAGGACAAAGGGATAAGGGAAGCACATCGGTGGTCCGGTGCTGCCGAGACCGCACCTTTGATCTCTAAGTTATGAACCGCTCGCAGGTCACACGGTGGTACCGCGCTCCCGAGATTATGCTGAGTTGCAACACTTACACTAAGGCTATCGACGTCTGGTAAGAACCCTGACCATCGCTATCACACTCAGTCATTTATTTACCCTGATACCTCTTACATTGGAGCCAGCTGTTCGCGTTCTTCTTATCGTTTGTCTCTCATCTACCTATTGTCAAAGGCATCTTTATCCCTCAGTGTACTGGATCCTTCTGGTAACTCTTGCTAACCTTAAGCCTGTCCTCAGGTCCATCGGCTGCATCTTTGCGGAGATGATGACGCGAGAACCACTGTTCCCTGGAAACGACTATATCCACCAGCTTAAACTGATCTTGAAGTGCCTGGGCACTCAGAGTGAGGCGGACATTGAGTTCGTCGCGAACAGTAAGGCTCGACGCTTCCTGGCTACCCAGAATGTATGCAAGGGAGTTAGTCTTAAAGAGCTCATCCCTAACGCAACCCCAGAGGTAGGTCACGACAGTAGGAGAACGTTCAATGGGCGTAGCTGAAGGGTGGTCCGCGGTCCTAATATGCCGTCATTGTTCCTCTTTCCAGGCTCTGGATTTGCTGAAACGGATGCTTGAATTTAGTCCAGCCAAGAGAATCTCAGTGGAAGACGCTCTCAAGCACCCATACCTTTCATCTCTGCATGACCCCACCGATGAGCCAGTGGCAGACTCTGTCATTGACTTCTCTAATGAAATTCCTGATGAAGATCTGACTCGCGAGAACGTCCAGATGGGCCTCTTCAAGTGCGTTCCGCTCTATTGCTCTTCGTTCTTATCCTTTCAGACAAATGGACGACTTCTCTCCATATGTTCCTCTTGCTCAAGCTCTACCAATTGCTAGCTGGGCCACCGCGTTGAGCGAGCCGAGACCTGCTCTCATTTATAGACTCACAACCACTGTTCTCTGCCGTCACAGGGAAATCTGTAACTTCCATCCTGAAGCCGCTTGTCTGAAGTCTTGAAGATAATATTGAGTATGATGACGCTTGCCTTAAGAGGTTATATAACAAAGAGGAGCTCACCGGCACATGGCATTAGGTTGTTAATAAGCGATAGAGCGTCTAAGCTTCATATGGCAAAAGGCACTGAGAGACTCGGAAGAAGTAACATATTGTACCCAGCAGCCGCCTTTCCTAAAAGTATGGCTAAAAGGATATCATTCGAGCTATTCATTGTCTCTCTCCTTCTCACTCTGTCGACCCGGTCGAACTATCATACAAAGACACTCCTACTCTACATTTGGTCATAGCAATGTACAGGGGATTTGATAGGTAGGTATGGGACAGTGACTGTAGCAGCTTCGGGTCTACCACTAGTCGTTCAATGTACAACTCTTCGTGAAGACACTCCAGCCGATCGGAGAGATCTGCGCCCCTCTATATCTCCGCCCAAAGCGCAGTTTGCTTGACTCTTTACTCGGCATGGCTTCATCAGTCTTGCTCGTTAAACTCCGCGTTAGACTGTCTCTTGATACCTCGTGAAGGAATCTGCCCGTCGCGCGATGTCTCTTATGACCTACGTCCTCTGCTGAACCGAGAGCAAACGTAGGTGAAAAGTCGTCCGACCGCCTTGTCTTTAAAGGCTTCCTTTCTGGAGATAGTGACAACTCCAAGGCTGCTATGCTCAACAAGCTGGTGGCTGGAGGAGTGCCGGCTACCGGGACGATGTCGAAATGAGGGCCATCGACTCGCCAGGGTTCTTCTGAGCGCTCTAACCGCTGCCTTTCAAGCTCAGAGGCCACACTCTCAATGGGTAACCCCAAATCTTCTACCGTCTGACAGCGATCGCAGCGCGGAGACGTCATGTGGAACTCTGTCAAGCTGCTCGAAGAAGCAACCATAGTATGACATGAGAAGCAAAGGGACACCTGGACACCTGCCACCGGCTCTTTAAGCAAGCTCTCAGCTTGCGAGAGCTTCACAGTGTGAAAAGGATTGCGAGAGGTAGACGGCAGTGCGTTGATCCATTTGCTCCAGTCTAAATGAACAAGCTTGGATCGCTTCAAGCTGCTGTGGAAGAAACCCTTAGGATCTACTCTGGAGGAAGACGATGAGGCCTTCACCGCACGAGACCTTGGCTCTGGAGACAAAGAGACTTCCTCCTCTGACCCGAGGGCCGATAGATTAAGACATGCGGTGCTGCGCTTCATGTTCCTGTTGGCCGTATATCTAGGCTGCAAAACTCAAACGGGCAAGGGATACATACTCTTCTTGGCCCATAAAACCTGCCTGCATAAGCACTAATAAGGGATTCGGCTCTGCTCCCAGAGGATAGAAGCTGAGTAAACCTATCGAGCTCCTTTCGCGCAGCAGCTTGCTTGCGCCTTGGATAAGAGAAAGGTGTTCCAGAGCGGCTAAGTTGATGAAAGATCTGCTTCTAGAGAGATAAGCAGACCGCTCGAACAAAGTGCCTCTCCCTCGCTGCCTAAAGGAAGGGATAGATGCTGCGATACTTGAGGATAGAGCACCTTTATCGGCTTTCCAGTCTCTGTCCAATGTACGAGGGCCCCAAGTACCTCCAAACCAAGACCAGCTTCGCTTTCAATGAACGGATCTGAAGAGTTCGTCGCACCGACGATGTATCGTGGCTTTTGGTCTTTCACCTCTAATAATACTGGCGCAGCAGGATGGAAAAAGAAAGGTTCTTGCTTGTTTTACTGGTGCAAGCGTGCGAGTAATGGCACTGACGCGAGCGATCTCGGTAGTTATTCTTGACGGGATGACTCTGCCTGCCCGGCTGACCCTGCCAGCTTCTTTCTCTCTCGATCATTTGCTCTTGCTCTGCTGGGCGGGTTGAGCTGCGTGCTGTGCCTTGAACTACGAGCTCAGCAGATGGGCCTAGCATCATCGTCAGCACTGCTGCGGCTGGGCAGGTGAAGGCCAGGGTGAGATGAGAGGAGAGTTGAGTCGTCAGGAGAGGGAGGAGAGGATGGTTGCTGGCCGACTTTTGTTCCTTTGTACTGTTCTTTGCTCTCTCTCTCTCTGTCTCTCTCTTGTCTTCTTTGTCTCTCTCTGTCCTCTGTTCTCTCTCCTCTTCTCTTTCTCTCTCTTCTCTCTCTCTCTTTCTCTTTCTCTCTTTCTCTCTCTCTCTCTCTCTTTCTCTCTCTCTCTGTCTCTGTCTCGTGTTCTTTCTTTTTCTCTCTTTCAGTATCTGTCTTGATAAAATCCCTCTCTTTTCTCTCTCTTATTATCTCTCTCTCTGCTCTGTCTCTCTCTCTTTCTGTTTCGCTCACTATCACTTAGTTTTTGGTCTCTTCAGAGCCATCCTTCCCTGATTGTAGTTGATAGCTAGCCGCCTACTACTACAGTGGTGTTAGAGATATTACTAAGCTAATAACACCCTTAGACCGTCCTTTCCTTGTAATACTACTCCATGACAGAGTTACATCCGAAAGGGAACAATGGCTCACTGTGGACAAGGGGTACATCCGAACTTTCCCTAAACAGAAACATTTACTCAAAATAACCGAATTTAGATTAACCTCCCGAACTTTCGAGGCAACGATGAAAGATTAATTATTAGGAATGAGGCGTTCAGCAAAGGTCTCCGAAAGTAGTAGTAAGGTTCTTTTTCGAGTGAGGGCAGAAAGTTATAAAAGGAGGATTCCTTATGTATTTTCGGTACCTTGGTGCTTCTTTGTTGCCATTGTTTCCGTAAATCTTTCCTGTGTACCATCTTCAACCTCAACAGCAACCAAGGCAATCGATGCGGCAGCCGTCCAGGAGTGAGAGGCCTATTACTATCGAATCAAGCCCTCTTAACCTATAGCGCTGAGCGCTAGTTCTATCTTACTACGGACCCGATTCAGTTCCACATCGATCTGATTCTCAATAAGCTCATTTCCGGTTGTAACTATTACGAATGTAAAACAATGCATTCTAAATAACGGTGATGTGGGTGTGATGAAGAGGCACGAGGAAGGAGGAGCTGTGGCTTTGGCAGCTCTGGTTCACCATCAGCGGTAAATGGAGAGGAAAGATGCCGCTGAAGAGCTGCTGGGAGGTCAAAGGACGGTCGAAGCCAGAGAGAGGCCTTTAGATAGAGGGTTCTGGCCTGCTCGCTCCTCTTCGCTGCACAGTAATAGCCTTCTGCGCCTTGAGGTGGTGGGTTCCTTGCTGAAGGACCTAAGTTATGAGGTGGCTGTGAGATGAAGCAAGCTTGCTTTGAGAGATGGTGGTAGGGAGTTAAGAGGTGACTAGGAGAGGGAGGGAGGAAAGCTGATAGGGTGCCTTGATAATCCATAAGTAAAGGCGGTTGAGGGCTCAAGTTCAAGAGCAAGGACCGTTACACAGCCTAGGTGCCAGCGGCCCAAGTTGATGTTGAGACAGACCCTTGCGTATCACATGGATTCTTTGATGGGTTCGCCCGGCACCACCAGTCCTTTCTTGTGAAAGCAGAAACACTGGCAGGAGTCAAAAGTGGCATTCGTTTGATTCGTTCTCTACATCGCTTAGAAAAGCTGACAACTTCAACCCAGACAGAGTTCGCTTCTTTCCTCTTCGCCCCCAGTACCCAGCACATACCACTTTGGATGGGATTAGAGATTAGCGCACCCGGTCCACGGAGAGCTGAAAGCACCAAGATCGGATGCACCCATGAAGTGCCTGCTCTCCTCCTTTCCTCTGGAGCATGTGGTTGACAGAAGCCTTCTCATTTGCTCTACTCTGTTCAAACTTTTCTAATCTTGGAACGAAAAGGTGACAACTTTTGAGAGTAGCTTGCCTTTCTAAATAGGGAACAAGGTCTCGTCCTCCAGTTACTATCCCATTGTAGAGAAGATGAACTCGTTGAACCTACTACTACCGTCATTGAATTTAAGTTGCTTCTTCAAGGTTGCTGCCAGTAGTCTTCTCCTCTATATCTAAAGGAGGCCATTAATTCTGTATGCAGCTCTACTTTCTAGAGTTGGGACGTTCCATGTAGTGTGGCCTTTGACTAATCACTAAGGAACAAGGCATCGGAAGCGCTCCCTAAAAAAGAATGGTACTACTACTACGGAACGCGGTAGTATAAGAAGGGGAGACGAAAGGTTCTCAAACAACTAATGGCATTCTGCTTTGTGGACATGGTAGTCAACAAACGGTACTCAGCTCTGTCGTCATCGAGCAGTAGTGGTAGTAGTGGTAGTTGCAGAAACAGAGGAAGAGGACTGCTATTGACCACCCGGAATGGTCTCCACTGATCCACAGAGCGTCTCGAGTCGGTCGTAAGGTCAAGACATGTAGAGGAATGAGGATTTGGGGAAAATGCTTCTACAACTAGCTGCTTCGCACAGGGCCGCCTGTAGGTAGCCCTAACATTGGACAAACACCTCTATCTAACCCTGTGCTGCTTCTTGATTTGGAAGAAATATGAGGAGACATACCGCCGGATTCCTTCGTGATGACAAACTCACTCATCCACGACCCTGTCTTTCTTCGTTCTCATTGAGTAGAGTCGTTATCAAGTACACTGCATCTGGCAGCTTCTTCATCGGGATGACCTCTTGCTGTAAAGAAGCTCACAGCTGAAGGAGCAGGAGGAAGTGAAGCACTGTGGTGCGGCAGTTCAAGACCACGAAAATGGTCCCACCCATGGACATGTTATTGTCAAATGGTGGGGCGATTTATGAGCAACATCGGGCTACAAGCACTATCCATACACCCTTCCCAGCGCCCATCGGTAACGCGGTCGCTCCTTGCTCGTGGCGAACTCTTGTCTCTATCCTACACCCCGGTAGCTTGCATTATATGGCGCCGGCGCTTCCTGTTCTTGCCTATTGGAAAATGATAGTCTTGAGGTCGCTGGCTCCAGAAGCAGCAAACAAACCGTAGTTCAACAGTGTTCTTGCTCTTGAGCAAGAGAAGTAACGGTTATAAGCTTCCACTTGCTTTGATAAAAAGAGTCAATATGGGTGGGGTCCGCGTCACTCGCTAAACCAGGGCGATATTGACTGAGAGAAACCCTAATAAGAACAGGGGGAGAAAGGGGAAAACAAGAAGAAGGCAACTGGCTTCTCTAACTCTCCGCAATAACCGTATCTAGACGAGGAAGAAGAAGGCGCTTTCGTGTTGTTGGCTCTGCGTACCCTAGTGCTTATCCTCGATATGGTACCAGGGGACGAGGGGTGTTAAGGCATCCTTATTAAAAGAACACAGACCAGAGCTTCAGTGTCCTCCTGTTGCGAGGAAGTTGGTGAGGGTGACTGCCTTCGATTCCTTCTTCTCTTTCCTTGTCTACTGCTGTTTGCGTGGCCCGGAGAGGAGCAGCCTTGTACCTATTGGGCTATTATTTTTCTAATCCTAAACCTGCCGTACGCTAGTCGTACGCTAGTTGACATTCATTCTGCGTCTCCCTTCCTGCCGCTTCTTTCCCAACATTATTAGCACCGTCTTGGTAGGACCACGTTGGCGGCTTTGGAAAATCACTTGGCCTGTCCTGCCACCCTCTACAGGTTAAAACTTCACCTCCCCATCACGCCCATGCCTATGGGATCGTCCTGTCAAAGCTCGCACCGCACGAAGTTAGCGACAGCCTATGGCGACTGGTCTCGTCCCCTCAAGATCATCCAGACAGCATCGGCTAGGAAGTTCCTAGCGGCGCATGATAATGATGATGATAACGGCCAGAGCCGCAGCCGCAGCCGCAGCCGCAGCCGCAGTCGAGTGATGAATGGAGACTGATGGGGAAGGAAGAAGCTTGGTCGGGTCACGCTGCATCAAACGGTGGAAGAGGAGAAAGAGAAAAGACATCACACCTCTTCGATGGCGTCTGATCCTTAGCCGCCTCCGTTGATAGATGACTGAGATGTTAGCCAGTGAATGCTAGAGATTTTGCCCCCTTTCCTGATAATATGCCGCACTGCCCTGAGTCCTGCATTCCGTTCCACTCTGTCTCTATCCTTGTATATCTATTCGTCACTCTGTCTGGTTCAGGTTCAGGCTTTCCCCTAATAGGAATACTAGAATAAGTTGTAATCAGTGTGCATCCTTATACGTCTTTCTCTCTGCTTCTGTATCTTCCAGCCTTGTCACTTTCTCCATCTGTGGAAATATCGGGAATTCGGCAACTTTGGGGTACATCGAAAAATGAAGGGGATTGACCTTCGTTTGACTCTTACTTTCGTTCCTCACTTTCGGACCGAGATTATTGATGTCTTGTTTTGTGGACCTTCCTCTCTCTCTCT
>FLMG01003880.1:38952-57163 GCA_900088475.1 Hyphochytrium catenoides
CTCTCTCTCTCTCTCTCTCTCTCTCTCTTCTCTCTCTCTCTGCAATCTCTCTCTCTCTATTTCTGTGTCTGTCTGTCTCCTTATTAAGTCTATCTCTCCCTGTTGTCCCTGTGTGCCTCTCCCTTTCTCTCTTTCCGTTCTACGTGTCTGCCTCTCTCTCTGTCCTCTCTCTCACCTTCTCTCACACACACAAGCACACACCTGTTCTCTGTCTCGGCCTCCTCTCATCTCTGTCTCGTTCTGTCTCTCCTTCCTTTGCTGCCTTATAATCTCTCTCTCCGTTCGCTCTCCCTCTTCATCATTTCTCTTCGCCCTTCATCTCCTTTCGATCGTCGATGAATACCTTCAGCCTCTGCTACTGTTCCTGTTGCCCAAGACGGGCTTCCGAAGACTCTGGAGAGCTCCCAGCCCGCAATGCCCATTTCCCGTGGGGCTGACCTCTCTCTCGTCTACAGGCTGAGCTCTCCTTAACTTACAACTCCCACCGCCCATCTGGACAGAGATCGGTATGTTGAGCCGAACGGGATCCTGGCTAAGTAGAGACGCGATCCGCTTCAAGGCCCCTAGGCTTGGAGATCTCTTTCTCTCTCGTTCGTGCCTCTCTGTCTCTTTTATTCTCTAGTGGAAGCGCGCTCTCTTTCTAGCGACTTCATGCTCACATCACTACTACTGACGGCTTAGTTCTGCTCAAGCGGCTTTCTTTCTCTTTCCTTCGCATCATTCATCCTCCCTGTCCTCTCCTCCTCTTCACTTTACTCTCTCTCGCTCTCTCTGTTCCCTCTCACTCTCTCTCTTTTCCCCTTTCCTTTCTCTGTTACGCACGTATCTCCTTCTTCTCTCGATCCAAGTGGTGTCCAATGCGAAGTGTCTAGAGATTATGTGAAGGCGTCGGGAGAGAGAGTCCTGGTTTACAGGGACCTCAGGCCCGTCTCCTGAGTTGGGGGCACCAATGGCTGCACCGGAGGAAGATACGCGGGGGCTCAGAAGGGCGGGGCGAAAGCGGCAGCAGACCGTCCGCTACGCCGTAGAGAGCGCCTCTCTTGCTCGGTCTCCCTCTTCTAGTCCCAAACCTTGTCGCACTGTCCCTCCCGGTCCCGGCGGTGAGCCTGAGGCAGCAGGGGATTCAAATTGCGATGTCTGCGGCGGCGGGGACTCCACTGAGGGCGATTCCATCCTCTATTGCGATGGATGTGACGTGGGGGTCCATCAGAGCTGCTATGGGATTGCTAAGGTTAAGAAGCTCCAACTGAGTCTTTCCTCTCTCACTTTCTCCTCTCGCGTTCTCTCCTCCTACTTTGTTGTTATCCGCACAATGAGAGAGATGAAAAGGAAATGACCTGTTGGTAAAGCTCTTACTATTCACTCTCATGCACTGCCTTCCTCTTCTCAAACCTCTGTTTCTTCTCATCAGTCTCTGCGGCTCATTTCTGTTTCCCTTATCACACTTCCGTCCCGTGTGACCTTGTCCCGTATGGCTTCTCCTAATCCCTCTGTCTCTACAGATTCCCAAAGGCAAATGGTTCTGCAAGCTCTGTCAGGGCAAAGTTCAGGACACAGCGGAGTGCGTGATCTGCTTGCAAAGCAAGGGTGCCATGAAGAAGACGAAGGATGGAAAGTGGGCACACGTCCAATGCGTGTGGATCGATCCAGAGTGCGAAGTACAGGACACAAGTAGAATGGAGCCTCTTCTGGTACCTGCCTCTGTCCTCAAGGCGAGAAAAGGGAGGAAGTGTCAGTTTTGCCAGCAGCTGGATGGCTTGTGTCTGCCGTGCTCATGGCCGGAGTGCGATAAAGTGTTTCACGGTCGCTGTGCAAGAGAAAAGGACGGCTTTCTTAGGATTGGGGTGGAATTAGGTCAGCTGGCAGTGGAGGGATATTGTGGCAAGCACAAGAACAAGAGGTGAAGTCTCAATGCTTGTCTATGTTCTCCTCTTCTATCCTTGTCCTCTCTCTCTGTCACTCTCTTTGACTCTTTTGTCCTTGCCTCTGTCCTCCTCTAGCTCTCTCCTCTCTGTCCGGTCTGCCTGTTAACTCTCTTTTACTCAGAGGGGGAGCCCAACTGGTGTTAGATCACTTACTAAATCAAAAGGTCGCAAATCGGACGCTGAAAAGCAAGGTCCAGAAGATTAGGGTATGGCATTCTGGTTTGCTCCGTCTCTCGCTCTGTCACTCTCTTTTTCCTCTCTCACCCCAACCCCACCCCACCTCTCTCTCTGTCACTCACATAGAACCTCTTTCTGTCTCACAGAACCTCTCTCTCTTTCTCTCCCACTCTGTTCTCAATCCTCAACCTCCTCTTCCCTTCCTACTTACGATATAACAGGATCGCGTCACAGCTGGGCAATCCTCTCTCAATAACTTTACGGAAGATGTCAACACCATCCTTCATTCTTTTAAGGCTATTCTTAAAGACAAGGCCTACCGGGAACTCCATCAGTCTGCCGTCTCTCAGCTTTCAAACCTACGCAAGATCCTCAGAGCAGATGAACCAGCGTTGGGAAAGCGACCGTCCCGCGAGGAGCAAAACTCGGCCCACTCACCGAACAAGAAGGTCAAAACTACCGCAGGGTCACAGCAACCTACCACAGAGTCAAAGCTCAATCTCAAGGGTCATAAGACTGCACAGCAAGATAAGAGTGACGACGTGGCCAAGGCATCCGATGGAGATGAAGAAGCTTCTGTGGCTTATGAAAATGTAGTCTGTGCGGTCTGCTGCGGTGGGGCCACCGCTGTTGGGAATGACATTCTCTTCTGCGATATCTGTGATGTGGCTGTTCATCAAAAGTGCTATGGAATACAGAAGGTGGCGTGCCACTTGTGTCTCAAATTCCCCTCTCCCGTTCTCTCCTCTTGTCTCTCTCTCTCTCTCTCTCCTCTGAGTATTACGGGCGTAATGCTAGGACCTTACACCAGCTCCCCTTTCCAGGTTCCAGAAGGAGATTGGCATTGCGCTCCATGTGCGGCTGGGGAGGAGAGTCTAAACTTGAAGTGCGTGGGATGCAATAAGAGAGGGGGAGCCCTGAAAGCTGTGGGTCGGCGCTGGGTCCACATGGCGTGTGTCCTTGTAGACAGTAGGATGCGGATAGAGGATGTGAGGACCATGGAGCCTGTAGAGGTAAGAAGAAGAGGAAAACAGAGAGTGGTGAATTGAAGTACAGCAGAAGAAACGGCGTCAGGCATTATGGAGCAGTACTGACCAAAGGCAAGGGGGAACGTAGCTGATAGAGACAACCATAGCCAGTCTATGAAACTGACCATTACTGCGAAGATGGCGGCGCCCTGCGGAGCTCAAAGCTCGAGGAGTAAGTGCTCACTGTGCAAGAGTTCAGCCGAGACAGTCTGTGGACAGGTCTGGTGATCTCCTTGCATTCTTAGTTCGCTGCTCCTTAAGCGAGGTTCTCATCTCCCTCATGTCCCTCTGTTCGTCAGTGTGCATTTGCGTCTCTGTTGATGGCTTAAAACTGAATCCTCCTCTTCGTCTTCGTTAACAATACGCGTGTAAGTCTCTACGTTGAGATTTCAGGCTAAGTATGTCCTCCCAATTTCGCCACATATATCTAGTGTATGCATCCTGGCTGCTCTCAGCGCTTCCACGCCCTCTGTGCGCATCGACGAGGGAGGTTCGAGGTGGCCTTTTACTTTGGACAGGTCTTTTTGGAGACTTATTGCGACAGCCATAAAAGCGATAGGTAAGTGGTAGGAAGAGCGCGCGCTATCTCACTTGTCAGGACTGAAAGGAGGAGATGGGATGTGCCAAGTCCGGCAGTGGAAGAGATAATGCTACTGGAAGCGACAATTATGAAGAGGAGGATTTTTTTTAGCCTCATGGTCCGGATTCAAGTCTTCTTCTGACCTTTGCCTTTGTCCCGACCATTCCTCTTCCTTTCCTCTTTCATAATGCAGCTACACGATTTCCTCTTTCATATCGTTTTTGGAGGAAGAAGTTGTTTCATCAGCTCATGCAAAGGGTGTGAAGCAGCTCAAGGTAAGCCAGTGAAGTGAAGCCCAGTTTCAAGTTAGTGCCGTAGCGCCACCTTTAGATACCGGGCCGCTCATAGCCCTTGAGAAAGAGAGAGAAGTTGACCCTAACAAGGCACCGTAGAGCAGTGCGACTAGAAGAATCTAAACTACCTTTTCATGTGGATGGTAGAATAATCTGGAACAAGGGAAGCTAGAGACCTTGGACCAGTTTGAGGCTGCAGCTCTCTCCCTGGCGAACAAAGTGGCTGATATGCCTGGGAAGAACCTGAAACATGACTCTCAGGACTTTGTACGGGAGGCGGAAAGGTAAATTCTCTGACTCTCTCGTTGTTCCTCTCATAGATCTTTGCTGTTCCTTTCGGAGCATCTAACTTAAACGTCGCCCGCACTCGTTTGTTCAGCGGTGCACGCGTACTAACTCTCAATCCTTCCTGCCTGTCTCTCTTCGCTGGTGTGGTTAGGCGCTTGCACCTCATCAGGCGCAGTGTGCTAAAGAAGTCTGGCTGGGGCTCGCGGGAGAAGATTGGCGAGCCTCAAAATATACTTTCGACAGAGTAAGGGCCCGCAGTCTACCGCCTCGCGTCTCTTTTGTCTCTCTCCAGCCTTAACCTCCTTGCTATACAGCCTGTATCTACTCGTTAGTAGACTTTCTGGCATATCAATGAGCAACACTGCTAGTTTTCTCTCACTAGTGTAAGGGACCTGATAGGTTCAAGTAGTATCTGTCACTGTCCTGTCTGGCGCTATTCGTTGTATACAGAGTCCAAACTCCTCTCTTCTGACCTTCACGTCCTTGTGGCTCTCTCGGCTGTCCCCATAGTCCATCACTATATGAGGGCTTGGGCTTCTCCTTCCAGTTTGAGTCCGTGCAGCATCGCTTCAAGTTTGTTACCCTAGCAGATGCCTGCCTTGGCTCCTTTCTGCAGAGAGAAGATGTAAAAGCTTTTCTTCCACCTTGCTGGCAAACCTTTGAGTCTCTGGACGATCTAAGGCGACCACTTGGGCTGAGCACACTCCGGGTAAGGTTTGCTCCATAGACGTGTCCTTTATTTATTCAGAGATTGACCTTGTCACTGTATGAGAGCAATCCTACCTCTTGGACTTCACTTAGCAGTTCTCATAGATATGCTTCCCTTGCCCATCCCGCCGGTCTAGTCAAAAGCGTCTGTAATGACTTTCCTGCGTTTTCTACACTTCAGGTTCTGCTACGCAACGGAGCATATCAAAATCCCTATTCTTTGCTCTCGGATGTATGCAAAGTCTTTCTCTTCGTCATGCAGAGCAGAGAGGAAGACAGTGAAGCATACGCTGACGCCGAATACCTTCTTCGACTCTTTCGCGCAAGGTATCAGATAGATGTCCTGCAGAAGTGCTTAGGCGGTAAGTTCAAGAGAGATTCCTTTATCTCTAGAAAGCTTCATCTTTCGACGAAGAAATCTGGCAATACCGGGAAGGTAACGGGACCCAGCTCAGGAGGGAAGGGAAGAAAACGGCCCAGACAGCCAGAGGGCAGTTGGCCGGACAAGTCTAGGGTTCCTCCTATCTTCACCTTTACTCACGATGCCAAGGATGAAGCCAGGAGGAGATTTACCGATGAAGTCCAACATCATCTGAACTATAGTCTCATAGCCAATCTTGAGGATGAACCGGTTGTGAGGGTATCTCGCTCTCTGCCCGCCGTTCCTCCTCTCTCTCGACGGCCGATGCTTAAGCTCCTGACGACCCTTCAGACACAAGTGTTAAAGGAAGAGCCTTCGACATCTTCTTCACTTGCTTTCTCTCCGCGTCAGTCTGAACCTATCAGCCATAAAGTTCCACACCCAAATATTAGCTATCCTCCTCCGGCCGCACAAGATGAACCTATGAGGCGCGTTATAGAGGAGAGCAGAGAAGACAGCCCTCCAGCACCTATTGCAGAGACGGCGACCTGCACCTCGCCTGATCCACCTACTTTGAGGCAAGATACGGACTGTGCCAATCAGCACGATACTAATGCAGATAACGACTTCTCTGTTCCCGCGCACGAAGAGGGGGAAGCTAAGACGTCGCCCTGCGCCACACATTCTCCGTCACTAGAAAAGAGCTCAGTACAAACCACGCAGGAGGGATTAGAGTATGAGGCAATAGAGAGTGGCCAGGACACCATCAACAATCTGAAGCCTCCGGAAGCAAGTGCTGCGGAAGGAGAAACAGACTCCATAGCTTCTTGTGGAGGAAGACAGCAAAGCCTTTCTCTGCTTTCAGAGCTCTTAGACGAGGTGCAGAAGCTGTCTTTGGGTAGCGTAATTGAAGAAGAAGTTGCACAGGGCTGCCACTGCCTGACGTCTGGAGTTGGACCCGGGAAACCCATTCTTGCTCGTGTGCTGCGCGATTATAAGAGAGTTATGCAGGTTGAGGATCCTGAGGCCGCACTGGAGGCACTGGAAGCAAGATGCGCGAGAAAAGCGCAAGAGAAGGAGCAGAAGGAAGCACGAGATGAGACAGAGGACGAAGAAGAGGAAGGTGACGAGGATGAAGCAAGTGAAGCCGGAAGCAGCTTTTCCCTCCTTCCTCTTCACCAAGAAAGGGGAATTGCAGGAGCTCTAAGACGAACTTGCGGCATGCTCACTGGTTCGGCTCTCAAACAACAGCATAAGGGCATTCGAGGCGTCTCCGGCCTCCTAACTGCGTCGATGCTGAAAAAGAAACTTGCAGCAAAGGCCCCGAAGAAGCCGACTGAGAAGAAAGCTTCGCTGCACCCACTTTTGAGGCTGCAAAAGAAGGTCCCCGCACCATCCCAAAGCAAGCGAATACGTGGTGCACAGAATGGAGACCGTGAAAGCTCTCGAAAGGCGCCCGCGGTTGGTATCGGACAGTTAGGGAAGGCTCCACGCATAGCACAGAAAGCGCCCAGAGGAATTAGCAACCCTGTAGTGCAGCTTAAGGGAGCAACAAAGCAGAAGAATGCCTCAGCAACTCACACCGTGAAGCCGAAGACCCAAAAGAAAGAGACCCAGAAGAAAGAGACCCAAACTGCACAGCTGAAGGCCAAAGAGAGAGAAGTTATTTCTCCGAAAGAGGATGCTGTGATCGTCACCAAAGCCACTCGAAGTGTCCGCTGTGGAGCTTGTCCGGGGTGTCAGATGCCGGACTGCGGCCTGTGCAATAACTGTATGGACAAGGCGGACACCGTGAGCGCTCGGCCTCCAAGCCAAGGAACAGGGTGTAGCGATAGGCTGTGCCAAACTACTGCCATCGTTCAACTTAGACCAGTGCCGACCAAGGTGACTGTTCCACCTTCAGGCCTTGTACCCGCGGAAGGTTTGTTTGAGAGGCCCGAGGAGGACATGTGCAAAGATTTCTCTCTCTTTGCCTTTGAGGGGCCAGTGGACGAGCGCTTGAACGCCCCAGTAGAACCTGGGTATGCCTACTCGTTGTCTGACCCCTTCCTGCCGGCGCATTGAGGCAAATGCAAGAGAAAGCATCAATGACGAGACACTTGGATAGCTTTGTATAGGAAATCTGTCTGGATATGTACATTAATAAGCGGTTTGACTCTATGTTCACTTCTGCTACAACGGGCAACAGTGAAAGCATCTGATGCGATGACGAACAGACATAACATCCAAAGCGTTCAGGGACAAACAAGAGAAAGAAGCGGGAGGAAACCCGGGAAAGAAAGAGACAAAGAGAGATAAGGCGAATACACGTCAATAGAGCTCCGCCATTTAGAAAATAACTGGGAGAGGGGACGCGGACTCACACCGAGAGTGGAACCTCTGCCTCGAATCCATCCCACGCCATCTGTCCCTCTCTCTTCTACACAGGGATATCTTTGTCTCTCTTTTAGAGAGAAAAGACAACCAGCATAACGCTGATGTTATCCCTAGAGTGCCGGCTAATTGCTTCCTTAACAAGCTGCTGGGCGATCTTCTTGGCACTGACGCCCAGATACAACCGGTTCTTCACGAACTCAGCCACCTCCTCGTCCTTCAGGACATCCCATAGCCCATCACTAGCTGTTAGCAGAAACTCGTCCGCGGCTGAGACCATGTGCTTGGTGATGTGTGGCTCCCCGACAACGATATTCTTGTCTCCACTATGTCCGAGGGCTCTGGTCACTGCCAGCACGCCTCCGACCCTATTCTTGAAGATGATCCCGCCAGCGTTTCGAATGCGCTGCACTTCCTCGGGGTCGGCCGGAAGATGGTCTTTGGACAGTCTAATGGCCTCTCCATCTCTGCAGACAATAGAGCGGCTGTCTCCTACGTTAGCGTGGTAGATGACAATGCCGCGCTCTGTCCGGCGGAGAAGAGAGGTTGACGCGGTGGTGCCGACGTCCCTCTCTGCATCTGACCAATCTTGAGACAGCGCGGCGATTTCATCATCGATATCCTGGTAACAAAGAGAGAAAGCAGAGAGCTCTGGGTCTTCCCTAGCCTCATCCTGCGGATTCTGTTCAGCCGCTGAATCTCCATCGGTCCCTAGCTCCTTCAGCCTCCGGAGGTACCGCCGGTGAAGGTTCTTGGCTGCATAGGTAGCGCAGCTGTCCCCACCATGGCCGTCGTAAAGCCCTAGAAAGACCTGATCTCTATTGCTTCCAAAGGACTCTACCACGGTACACGCGTCTTCCATTGTGGCTCTAAATCTAGAGTTCTGCGTGGTGGACACTCCGATCTCTCCAATCGAAGTAATAGGAGCCCTTCCCTCTGCTCGCTGCCGCCGAAGGACTGGCGCGGAGTCTGAGAGAGCTCGTCTGTCGTCTGCACAAGATCTCAACCGCCTCTGTCCTGGATGAGAGCGAGCTACAAGCTGTCTGGGGCTGTCCGAGTCTGACTCGCTGGTGGAGTTAGACATCTGGCTCAGCGTCTTGCTGAAGCTGTTGCTCTTCCTTCTATGAAGGAGCTTTTTGCGGATGCCGTCCATCCAGCTCATGATGTGTATGAGGAGGGAGAGAAGGAACTCGTCTAAGTGATAAGGAAAGGAAACCTGAGCTTCAGGAGAGCTCAGGCAGTGAAGAGTACCGAGAGATTAGCTTCGCTCTTACTCTCTACCAGGGAACGTCATCGTCGCAGAGCTTTGACGAGAACAAGCGTCGTACTGCTTCGCTAGCATCACCGCCTCTATATCTTCGCAAGAGGAGAAGCGCAAAGGGGAGAGAGAGAGAGAGAGAAAATGAGTTGCAGGCAGCTGGCGAAAGAGAGAGTGCGTAGGGTGTCAGCCCCGTCTCTAAGCAGTTGGTATCCGCGGCAGCAGCTCTTAATGCGAAGATGCACAGCAAGCAAAGAAAGCTATGTCTCTCTTCGTCTTGCCTGATCCTTCAGCAGAAGCGCGAGTAAGCTGAGGAGGATGGACAAGAGAGGAAACGTGGCCAAGGTTTCAAAGGAGAGAAAGAGAGAGAGAAGAGAGAAGGAATGGGTGCGGTTCAGCAGGGTGGGAAGAGAGAACTAATGATGCCGTCAACGATGCAACAGATGTTCTTATATCTAACGCAAGAAGCAAAGTGCAAGCGAAAAGCTGACAGGATGACGCGGAGGAGGGAGAGGAAAAAGTGGAGGCAGGATGAAGACGGAAAATTGTAGAAGGTTAGAGCGAGAGAGAGAGAGAGAGAGCGAGAGCGAGAGCGAGCGAGAGCGAGAGAGAGAGAGAGCGAGAGAGAGAGAGAATGGGAGAGAGAGATATCTTCTGAAACGCAAAGAACTAGATAAGACTGGGATAAAGCTGCTACGGAGAGACAGAGAGAGGTAGCCCTCACTGTCCTGTTGCTCAATCTCTCACGAGTATCTCCTCGTTGCTTTCCCTATCTCTTTCTTCCTTCTGCCAGCCATGGCATAACAGGCACACAGGTAGGAGTGATGGCTGTGCCTTTCTCTCTTTCTCTCTCTCTCTCTCTCTCTTTCTCTCTCTCTCTCTTTCTCTTCGTGTTATTTAACCCTCATTTCTAGGTGGTTGATGGCACGGTAGATGGAGCTTTACAGAGGGAGAGATATTTGGTTTACTGTCTCTTTCCCGCCTTCTCCTACAAAGGAAGAAACTGCATCACCGGCTTCTTTCTTTCTCTCTCTTTCTCTCCCTTTCCCTTTCTCACATATTTTGGCGCCTTTCTCACTTTCGGATCTCTCTTCACCGCAAATGATGTCTTTTCCTTGTTTATCTCTCTCTCTGTCTCGGCGATGTGAGACTGTGCCTTTTATGACCCTCCAATGTTTTCTCTCTCTTTCCCTGTTGTTCGGAGGCTACATTCACCTTTCCACCGCACCTCAATCGCCATGGAGTCTCTCTATCAGTTCTCTGTCTTGTTTCAACCTGTCATTCCCTAGTTATATAACCCTTTCCTAGGTCCCAGAGCCATGCCTCAATGGAGATCTGTCTCTGCCATAGTCACTCTGTCTTGCTCCTGGTCACTCTTGTTCCCCACAAGCGCTTTGTGTTCAGCAAGCAAGGTAAGCTAGCTAGTCTGGCTGAATATTTTCTGAAACTCTATGTCCATAGATAATATTAGGGATGAACACGTGCCGCAGAGCCGCTTTGGGTTCAGTAAGGGGAGCAAGGAAATTCAATTGAAACCTTGAAGGTTTCCATGTTGAAGCTTACATGGGATAGATTGACTGTGAAAGATAATCTTGAATGTGAAACATTCCCGGGCGGTAGGATAGGAGCCAAGAAGCAGTGGGAGCAGTTGCCCGAAACTGGCCCCAAATGGAATTGACATGGATATTACTGTTACGTTATCCCTTGCTGAGGTAGCGTCTCTAGGGGTAGTGCATATTACTACGCCAGGTTCTGTGTACCCCGTATGACACTATGGCAAGAGGACCAGAGTAACTGTCTGGTGACTCTGTTTCTCAAGGCTTCCCATCTCGGGTGGCTCCTGAAATACCTAAACCTTCCATCTGTCTCTACAGACACCTAAATAATAACCCGTTTTCCTGCCATGACTGCCATATCTCAACTAGCCTCTGTCTCAGGATCACATGCACTCTGTCTCCTCGCTCCTCCTAACTCGTCAGCTGTGCTTCCTTCATCTATTGATGTATCTTCCTTCTCTTTCTTGACAGACCAAGTGTCAGGGGCCGCCCTCAACAAGAAATGCACGTATTTCTCCGACCCGCGGCCCTCCCTTCTAGTGGCGCTCAGGCACTCAAGGCCCAGTCATGTCCAAACAATGAACAGCGTCTTGACACTTCGCCTTCCCCAATAATGTTACAAAGCGTTGCATTATTATCATCATCAACCATACTGTAGGTTGAGGAGTGTTGAATGGGGCTCAGCTTTGAGACCTTCTGGTTTCTTTTTGGTCGCTGCTTAGCAATGGGTTCAGCATCCTTTCTTGGCGCTATCCTTTGGCCATCTCGCCATCTCGCAATGTTGGGTGGTATGCCCCGGCACAGCCCTAAGAGCTGTACTTCTTATTCATAGTCCTAGTATGCTTTTGCAACAGAACTCGACTACTTGTAGGATCCAGATGGAGTAGCTGTCCCTCAAACTGGCCATCTTTCTCCGCCTTCAAGGCAGAGAACGTCAGTCTTGACAGTCCCCTGTCGGATAGAAACGGATCTTCCCATCTTCTCTCAATTGATTATCTTAGTGTTCTCAGTGTTGATACTTCTAACATTCATGACTTCATGACTGTATCTGCCCTTCCTTGACGAATAAATTAGGTCAGCCTTCACGCCCTATATCTATATTCCTTTACTGGGAGTACATAAGCTATCCGAAGAAAGACAGTGGCTTCTATCAGAAATGTAATATCTTAGGAGCTGGATGATTTTTGAAGTTTTAGTGCAGATACTACTTGAGGAACAACGAAGAAGAGCATAACGGCCAGCAGCAGCGATGGATAGACTGACGGCAATGAAGATGAGAAGAAGATGATGATCGCTATCAGCTTGATGGTTAGTCCACGCACCACGCACCACACAATGAGACGGGATAGTTGCTGGGTACCTCATTCAGAGAGTCGTCCCGTCCAGTTCTCTGCTTTGGCAACACTACTACCGGGAACTTCAATCGTCGGTCTATTAGCGCCGGCATGGGAGGAGGACGACATAATTTGTCTCTGTCGCCATCTGACTCCATCCTCCTTCCATTTCCTCCGTTACATGTTTATCAGAACCTTTATTGCAGCAGTCTTATCCTTGCGCCTTCCTGCCCTCAGGTAGCTGTACGTTTCTTCTTGCCAACTGAACCCTTCTCTACTAGTGAAGAAAGTTCCTCCTTGATGAGAGAGGTATCCCCTTCTCTGCAATGAATCCTCCTATTATGAGCGCCAACCCACACCGTCTTCCAAAGCGTGGCCATACATCATCCTTCCACTGCTGAAGTTCACGAGGCGTTACTGCAGAGCTTCTGGCCTCAAGTCATGATGCAAAGCATTGGAGTCGTCAAGGAAGGCATCATCTCATCCTCACCGGTCACGATAAAAGTATCAGGAGTTGTTTAGGAAGACAGAGACTGTCGGGAAGGCAGCGACCATCATTGTCGTTCAAAGACTCTTTGGTTGGAGTCATTTTCCTTATATTACAGCTACTGCCAGTATCACCACCGAGGTACAAAAGCTCGCTCTATTGTTACCTGCTGGTGGGGTGGGAAGCATATAAAGCAGTTCGCTGGCAAAGCCGCCGCGGCATGCACGGCCGCAACCGTTAAGTACGTTGTCAAAAGCATTTTAAAGACTTCCTCCTGCTGGTTCTCTTATCATGCAAAACAGATCATGAGGTCCCACCTTGACCACCTCGACCACCTTAAACCCGTAGTGTTCATAGATTGGGACATTTCGTTGTTTGGAAGATTCCAACCAGCAGGGCACGTTTTCAGCATCAGCTCTTGCAGCAAGCTCTCTGAGCAATGGTCCTGCAAACCCTTTGCCTTGTTCTTCCGGTTTTACTCTAACAAGCAGCATGTGCGGCAGTATTATGAGTCTGTTGCCATGTCTGGCTCCATTGACGTCCAACGCAATAGTCATAGTGCTTACCCAATGACCATGAGATCGTAATGCCTGCGGGAACCCAGATGTTTCTTCCTCTTCTTATCGACCATCATTGAGTACCATAGAATTCTCCAGGAACTTCTGATGCCACTGGCAAGCATACAACGGAGGATGCCAGCTCGAGCCCACTGTGAGTCGCTAGGCTCCATTCCAGGAGGTAGCCACATGCAGGCAGCCGGCACGGGGCTTGTTGCGTTGGTGGCCGAGGTAGCGTGGGTCCCACCGAAGCTAACTCCCAGGTTGGCGGTGGCAAGAAACAGTAGAAAGCGAGCACGATCCTTTTTCCCACGCTTGTCAGACACAAACTCCAAAAAGCTAGGAGAAAGAGGGTTAGTTGGCTATTTGGTTAGGGTCATCCCTGAACCTCACATACTAGCTAGTGACTGGATCATCGATAAAGGCAGCAGCCAGGGTCTTTGCCGCCAGGTGGGTCTCATCCTTAGATAGAGCTACACATGTCTTGACGAGACTTGTTGCACTACTAACTGAGCTTATTTGTAGCTCCTCCGCCGTCATACTGGGTAACCAACAATCAGACGGGTCTGTGTGTGCGTTTGCTCTTCTGCTGCTGACGTTTACGGGCAAGCTACTTTTTCTGTCAAGCAACTTTCGTGCTACTACTACTAATGCATAATGGCGTTCGGATAGCTAGCGGGGCAATACGAAGGACCTCGAATTATGACATGGAAACTATTCTCATAAGATTGAACGACGACAATAGCGTCTGCAGCTTTCTACCAGTGAGTGGAGGTCTTGATTCAAAGTTAAATAGCCAACACGAAGCTACGTATCCTCATTCTCCTATCACAATGCCCACTACAATGAACTCTGACCACCTGCTGCAGCAGCCTGTGTTCCCTTATAAGACCTCGGTCTTTGTTCTGCGCTCTATCTCCCTGTGAGACACAAAGTTGCGGGGGTCGGTGATAGAGTGGAAGGTGGCCAATTGTATGGGATCTGGGCACAGCACAGAGGGAAAAAACGAGGAAGCTTCTGCACTCATCCACAGTCTCGTACAGACGATAATAAGAATGCCAAGGAAGAGCTCACGTCGGCATCTCGACCGCTCCGCCAGGCCCCATCAACACACAAGCAACCAATCAGAACGTGACATTTAACGAGGTTTTATGAGTTTTTAAAAGTTTTTCACCACGGTTCTAAATAGATCTTACAAAAACGCCCGAAAAAGGAAACGGTCTCCAGGATAATGGCTAAGTATTACCCCGTTCAGTCTTACAAATTCACCGGTGTGCCGAACGCTAATATGTTTAATGGGACCCATAGATGTCCATCCTCCTGAGAGCTTGGAAGCTCACGTTGACAGAGCTCAAGAAAAGCTCATTCATCATCCATTGTAACTTCTTCCGCAGCAACCCCAGACGCAGGCTTGGGACCCTTTGAGTCCGGAGGGCCGCTGCTAGCGATACAGAGATGTGACTCGGTTCTGCGAGGGCAGGGTTGTGGCAGAATGGGCCTGGTGACGGAAGGACGCTCAGTAACTAGTGAGAGTGCAGAAGGGTCGAATGAACATAGAGAAATCTATCATGAGCGGCAGTCACTCCAGTTCTGCGCCATCCATGCTATCAATAACTTCTTGCAAGGTGGGCAGAGCATGCCCTGAATGTATGTTGGTTGTCGAATAACGTGCTTCTGCAGATCCATCTATGACTGTCAACAAGGAGGAGATGGACAGGATCGTGGCTTCCTTTGGTAGACCGTGCATCCTCACTAAACCTAAGGTTTACTTGCTCCTCATCTGCCATTATTCCTTTTTTAACTAGAGAAAGAAGCTGCTGCGCCGTCCTTCTCCCTACTTGGAAGTATCTTTGGGCCGCATCGCTCTATTCTTGGAAATTATGACGCCAATGTCCTTATTGCAGCGCTGCAAGTGCGAGGTATGAGGCAGCTGTTTCCATTCCACGGTCCTCTCTATCGTACTAGCCCTAAATCTGCTCTTGTGAATAGGATATGAGGTCACCTGGTTTGATAGGCGGAAGCCTGTGTCCTCGATTGACTTCTTGAGTGTCTCTGGGTTCATATGCAACGTGCTGCAGAAGAAGTGGACGTCTTGGTTGTATGACTCCCATCACTGGTTTGCCATACGCAAGGTCAGCTGGCTCTACTAGTTGTTTAGTGTTGCTTGTGAAGAGGAAGTGGGCCACAGAGACAGACTACTGTCGCGCGGAAGATCGGATAAGTGACATTACTGCCTCGGCCTAACTCGCTCCCACCTCCGTTGTCTGCAATCTTAGATCGGCTCAAACTTCTACTGCCTTGACTCCTACCTGCCAAGACCTGAGGTATGGGCACACGAACCCCGTTACACTTTATGTGGATAACATGAGATCTCAAAGCTCTCTAACATCAAACTTGCACCACGCAGCTGCTGTGCTCCGCCCTCTCAAGCTCGCCGAAGGAACTGTTGGACTTTTTAGAGCATATCACACTGCGAAGACAAGGCCATATCTTAGTCATCAAGAAGAGAGGTCAGGACCTATAAGAACGACAGAGGGAGCTAAAGAAAGGCGATAAAGGCTAGTGGGGTGCCTAGTTGGGCCCGTCATCCCACGCTGCTCAGCCATGACGAAGAATGAGGCAATTGGAAGTGGGAGACGTAGCAATGCAGGGCCCACGCCAGGAGGAGGGGGCCATAGGAGTTCAAAGCACTCTCGTTCGCCGTCTTTAATTAGAGGGTGGTTATGGAGCCAACCCGACCGCCTCAGGATCTTACTCTTCATTGACGGCGCTCCCTTTTGGCATGTCGTGCCTTCGGGCTCCCTCTCTCTCTGCAAGATGTGTACCAACCGTACAATAGGAGTGCATGATCCTGCCAGGTGCCGCAAGGATTCTGCAGGTCTCCCCATAGGATGCAGGATAATTGCATTGCAACCTTTGTTGAGACCATCGAGTTAGCAGTTGAGCGCCTTGACGCATAGTGAAAGCGTTATATCGAGCTCTAAACCTAAGTAGCTCAGCCAAGAATCCCACGTTCTTCGACGTGTGTGCCGTTGCTGGTCTCCTTTCCGAAGCCGGCGCCAGCGAGGGCTCATCAGATGAATCATCCGCTTACCAAATAATGCGCAGCACATAGATAACCATAATCATGTTGAGAAATAGATTATGTCAATCGTCAGCTTTCTTCCACCTCACATCCCCATGTCCTCCTCTGAAACTCAACAACACGGTGTCCTTTCGCTCCTGACATCGATCGCCAGAAGAAGCTCCTCCGCCGCTGCCCACTACTGTTCTAAACTCGTTCACCAACAACCTTGTAGAGGCTCTCATCTTCAGATCTTCAGTCCTGCAGCTGTACTTGCCATCACGATGATCCCGAGTTGAATCCTAGCGGTTAGCAGCTGTACTTGCCATCCATCCAAGCTTCAACTCTGGGATCATCGGTGTGGCTTCCTCCCTCGACGACGCCATCAACAAGCGAAAGTCGCGCTATTCATCAGTGTTTGCTTGGTGAGATCGTCAAAGCCTGTATAACGGACAGCTGCAGAGAGTCCTCTGCCTAGTATAGCTGACGCTTTAGCTACCAGGGAGCCACCATGTCCTCTTCTAGTAGTGTAGCCGCCCTTGGGAAGTGGGCACAGCTGGTAGCTGAGTCTCTAGGAAGCACTTGGAAGCAGGCATCACAACGAGGAAAGGAAAGGGCGCTGTCAGCTCTGAGTGCCTCATTGTCTGAGGAGGATAAGAAGCGTTTCTTCTATGCGCCGTCTTCCATCACGCCTGGTAAATTGAACTTCCGCCGCCACTGCATTGCTGCTGCAGCCTTACTAATTCCTTGGACTCCTCAGCATTGGAAGGAAGGAAAGAACTAGGACCTGAGGCGGTAACGACCCCCGAGCCAGCCGTGGCTATAGTGAATGAGAAACAGCTAGAGAAGAGCCATCATCCAGTCTATGGCGAGCTCCTGGCTGACCTAGGCTATAAGAAACTCTTCGCAGCGTCCCCAGAAAAGGTATCTGATCGCTCACTGCTCCCAATCTGGGAAAAGGTAAGACAACTACGACATTCTTCATAAGCTCTCCCGAGCTCACTGTCTGTCAACAGCAACGTGTGTTTCGTGAGGACAGGTCTCAGAAGATAGCAGCAGACAAACGAGACAATCCGCGCTTCGGCTTCCCCGGGGTAATATCCTCTATCCCTCTTCATTTAAACATGGCACTTCATCGAAACGCTCAATGTTTGCCAATTATTCTCCCTCTTACTTCTACTTTCTAGGTCATTAGTGTCTTTGAGGTGAAGGGTGAGGCCGGAGCTCTACAGAGTGGACAGGAGAAGGGGATTATCGACGGACAACACCGTGCTGAAGCAATCAAGATCCTGTCACAAAGCAGTTCCTTGTCGCCGTCTGAAAGAATCCTTGTCGAGGTCTTTCCCGTCGATAGAGAGGATGAAGTTTCACGGCTGTTCTTAGAGATCAACAAAGCCGAGCCCGTCAAGCTGGTAAGTCAAACATGTGTCGGAGGCGTGGTGTAAGGACTCTGTTCTAACCTCTTTGACCGTAAGATCGACCTTCCAGATGCTGCGCCAGCATCTGAGAAGCTGATTATTGACCAAGCCGTCGCTATGATGGAGGCCGCATTTCCTGGGATGTTCAAGTCCTCTTCCCGCTGCAGGTATGGGCAAATAAATGGAGCTTAAAACCTCTTCGCGATGGCTCCTGACAGAACCTCCCTGCCGTTTCCAGACGACCCAGTGTCCATGCAGACACTTTACGAGATGAACTGTTCCGCTCGGAAGTGGTCAGTCGCATGGATATGAAGACTGCTGACGAGCTTTATCAATGGCTGCAGAAAAAGAACAGTGAGCTGTCGAGATACTCGGACGACGAATGGGTCAAGGCGTAAGTGCTCTCTACTCTTTCTGTCGTACTTCTTCATTTACTTATATGCATGCCGCCTTCCTCAGCATTGGGAGCGACACCAAAAAGGCGACGAAGGCATCTTTGGTGAAGAAAGCCCGTCAGAGCAACTTCTTCTTAGGAATGACGATGTCCTGGCTTCATGAAAGCTAACTCCCGATGTAACCTTAACAATATGGTCCGATGATTGAACTAGTACGTTGACTTAATTCGCTCATTGCGCTTTTGGCCAGCTTCTTGAATGGCAGATCAGCTAACTCTTCGGTAGCTAGCCCTGTCGCCATGTAGACGTAATGTACAATAGGGTCACGTGGTTGGATCTTAGCATGCAATCTCCTTTTGCTGCGTTGGGAGGAGGTTAAAGCGCTTCTTCAGTGTAATGCGCTGTCTTG
>FLMG01003881.1:8252-30738 GCA_900088475.1 Hyphochytrium catenoides
CTCTCTCTCTCTCTCTCTCTTTCTCTCGCTCTCTCTCGCTCTCTCTCTCGCTCGCTCGCTCGCTCGCTCGCTCTCGTTCTCTCTCTTTCTTGGCTCTCTCTTACTCTCTCTGTTTTGTCTCTTGTTCTTTGTCTCGTTTCTCTTTCGCTTTCGCTTTTTCTTTCTCTCTCGCCATGTGTTTCTCTCTGTGTCTCTTGCTGATGGCGATCCATTATTGGGTCTCTACAATGTCATTGCGGAAACTTTAGACAGAGCCTTCTTCTCACTATTGAGCCAGTAGACAATCAGACACAGCGCATGCTATTCCTCGCCATCACAGGCTCGTAGGGTTAGCGTTCATCACGCGCCGTCCCTTCGTCCTTCGCCGGGTTCTGCACGGCTGCTCCTCAGGCAACGTCTCTTCTGTTAGCTGTCATCTCTCTTCATCATGGGCGGGAAGACAGAAGTTCTTGACCTCCGCCGCGCGCTGGAGAAGGAGTTGTCGCGCGAGAGCATCGAGAAAGCGAGAACGCTAGACATTCTCAAGCGTCTTTCGGAAGTGAAGATGAGCTTAGATTTACTCAGTGAGACAAAGATTGGCATGACAGTGAACAAGCTCAAGAAGGTGAAGGAAGACGCGGTCGCGAACGAAGCGAAAGAGCTTGTGAGACGGTGGAAGACAGTGGCGCAGCAGGAAGGAGTGGTTGTCACACCAAAAGGAGGAGGAGGAGGGAAGAGCCCGAAATCTGAAGCAAGCACTCCGCGTTCGGAGCAGCAGGAGACGGTGAAGCCTCCTCTCCCTCCTCCCGCCTCTGCGGTAAAGAGACCTGTTGCTCCTGCGCCTGTGAAGAGAGAGAACGGCACACCTTCCTCTTCAGCGTCTCCCTCTCCCACTGCCTCAACTACCTCTGCTACCATCGACGCGAGAGTTCTGGCCAACCTTCCGCCTCTTCCGAGCAATCGCACCAAATGCCGAGAAATGCTCATCAGAGTGTTTGCCCTCAGCGCTGGATCTCAGATTGGCACTGCAGTGGAGACAGGATGTGCGGTTGAGAAGGTCATGGCCCAGCAGTTTGACATGGGTAGCACCCAGGAGAGGAGAGAGGAATACCTGCAGAAGTTCCGTCAGCTGCACTTTAACCTCAAGAAGAACGAGACTCTAAGAGAGAGCATCAGAAGAGGAAATGTCAGCGCCAGGAAACTTCTTGAGATGTCTCCTGAAGAGCTTGCCACAGAAGAAAAGAGAAAGGAACTGGAGCTGCTGAATAAGGAAGCGATTGATGTCAGTATCTTGGCCTTGTTGAAGCTCTCTCTCTCTCTCTCTCTCTTGCCCTGTCTCTCCTTATCTGTGTGCCTCTCTGGCTCTCTCTCGCTCTGCCCCTCTTTCTCTCTCTCTTCTATGCCTCGTTCCATCCGCGCGCTCTCCTTGACTGCTTCGCTTTCTCGCTGTTTTGATACTTCCTCAATGTTTGCATCCACATGGCTCCTGCCTGCACTTCGCCATCTGAGTATTGTCAATCAATTCTGGCCAGTCTCTATCTTAACTCTGGGCGGAACTTTATGGGACGAGCTGTTTGCTTCTTCTTCTCACTCCTGATGTGGGTCTTCTACAGCTCCCACTTCATCTGACATAGCCCTTCTACCATCCGTCTTCATCTCCTGATGAACAGGCGTCTCGCTCTGACTGGGAACGAGCCAATGAGGCTATCATCAATAAGCAGTGCGGGATAGAGGGGAAGAAAGGAATGTTCAAATGTGGCCGCTGCAAGAGCAAGCACACTGACAACTATCAGAAGCAAACCCGAAGCGCAGATGAGCCAATGACAGTCTTCGTCACCTGTCTCGACTGCGGGAACAGGTGGAAGTGCTAGATCGGAGCGGTCAATGAGAGGAAGAGACACGAGAGCCCGAGAAATGAGCAGGTTTTGACAAGGAAGCGGAGATCAAGGAAAGATCAGGTGCTCTCTCTGTTGGGCCTATACTCTCGGTTGAGGAGCCTGTCCATTTGACTGGAAAGGGGAAGCGGGCTTTGCAATTGCTTCAGCGCGTAGATGTTAGCGTTGCTCATCCCTAATATTTATGTGAGATTCGTTGTTACTTCATGAAGAAGAAGGAAGGATAATGAAGATCTTTGTTTGGGCTGAAGAGTCTCAAGATGCCTCCTTAGAGGATGGCAGCCTCCCATTATCTCCTTCTCCTTCCTCTCTCTTGCTCCGTTCACAAGCGTCAAACCTCTACACGATCAAGGATTTTACAACGGTGACGGCCACCAAAACGAAAACTCTTACATTGGCAAATGGGAGGATGCAGGACGGGAGGAGAGAAGAGACTTCTCAATCTCACTAGAACGTCAAATCTCTTTTAGTCTCAGCAGGAAGTGAGGCTACAAAGATAGAGTTGCAACTAGCAGGAGTGCGACAGCCACGAACTATACCCAGAATAGAGAGAGAAGAGAATTGGACTTCAAGCTCTCACGGGCTCAAAGTCATTAAAACCGCCACGAAGGTCAAGATCATCTTGCTCTTCACTTCTACAATGTCCTCCCAGGTGAGGAAGACAGTCGCACCGATCTTTCTGGCGACACTGATGGCGTACTTAGCGTTGTTCATCTTCTCTTCGTCTAAGAGACATCAAGTAGTAAGCACGTTGAGGACAGTAAACAGAGGATAGACACGAGTCACCATCTTCGGACCCAGGGAGAACGGGTAGGCGGCAGAAAAGGAATAGTAGAAGACACTGAGACTATGTGGCTAGGAAGGGTCTGAAGGTAGATTGTGAACACACCTGTACTTCCTGGAGCCACCACTGACCAATCCACCGCTCTGTTCTCTATGCTGTACACCAGGTCCAGCAGAAACTGGCCGTTCGAAAGAGAAGGATCACGGAATGCCACCATTCGAGATCTTCTTCCGCCCTGCTGGACCTTGTTGTTGGCCCAGCTGACGATGTCTTGGTCACTAATATGATATCCGCCTCTCTTGGAGAGAGATGAGAGAATCTTTAGGATGTGATGCCGCATCAGCTGCCATATGAGAGCAAGGATAAGCTTCTTATTCCCATCTATAATGTCCACCCCGCCGACATTCACTAGAGAGAATTTCAACTGCTTCCCGAGAACCACGCAATAGTTGCCATTCTCAACTTTCTTGAAGCGGTTCTTAGGGTCAAAGTTTACTGTGGGCCAATGGACGAGCCCGGGTTCCACCCGGTCCATGACCTGCAAAGAGTAGAGCAGGGGTTTAGGTGAGAGAGAAAGAGCGGGAAGAGGGTCTGGGAGTCCAAAAAGTCATGAAGCGGCCATTGCGAAGATATCAGAAGATGCAACGTGACTAGAGATATCACCTTGAGAATGATGACTCCGTCTCTTAGATCTGCGAAGAGGTTGTTGACATAAACATCCTCCAGACCCAAAGAGTTGATCCACATCCTGAACACTCTCTCTTCACGGCTATCTCCTACATCATCGTCCAGCACCTCAGCCATCTCCGTCACTTCTTCCTCTGTCACAGTCAATCCAGGACATGTGTTGAAGATCTAGGAGTATGAGATCAGACCCCGAAGTGAAAGAGAGAAAGACAGAGGAAGACATTAGCAACATCTGGAGTGAGTCTCCTTGTCACTGAAAGAGAAAGCCGATGAATTCACAAGATCCGTAAGAATGCTGTCTAGTCCTCTGAACTCTTGCTTTTGCTCTTCCTCCGCTACTTTCCCTCTCGCTCTTTCCTTTCCTTTCCCTTTCTTCTTCTCTCTGTCCCTTGTCTACTACTATTGTTCCTACCTGAGCGGCAAACGCCAAGTTCAGCTTCCTGTTACCGCTGGTGATGTCTCTCGGGAGCAGGAAGACCTCCACCTTGAGCCTCTTCGCGTTTTCAATGACGTGTGCCGCTCTTTGTTCTACGTCTGTCTCGCTAGCCAGATCACACGTTTGAGGAGCTATTTGATGCAAAAGGATGCTGTACGCCTCAGAGTCCTAGAAACCAACGTTAGGTCCTTCGAAAGTCCAGAAGAATCGTGATATTGCAATTCAGTCTCCACAATGTGTAGAGTAGTATGCCAAGATACTCAGCGGGGAGAGGACAGTAGGTAGGTGATAGCTGTGTGCACTAGAAGAAAATGCAGTGAATGGAGCCAAAGAGGGAAACAAAAGAAGATGGAAGGCTGTGAATGGATGGAAGAGTACCGGAGAGAGAGGCTTTACTTATTACCTGAATGTCCGAACTAAAGTTGTTTACTCTTCTAGTGGATCCAGCAGCCTAAGGCGGTACAGAAAGCCGTGGAAAGAGCTGGTAAGTTAAGGATGAAGCTACCACCTTAACCCTTTCCCTAACCTTGAGGTGGAAGTTGATCCATCGAAGGAGGATCAGTTCTGGGGGAAGTTTCATAAGATCTGCCAGGTCTTCGCCGGGCTCTAGAAGGCGAATCAACTCTGGATGGTGCTGCGCGGAGAGACAACAAACAAGGTCTGCTGTTAGCAAGACAAGGACAATGACAGCATCCTCTAGCAACTGTACTGGTGCGTCAGGCAAGATCCCTACCTTCAATGTGATGGTAGATGTCAACTGAATCTTTACGATCTGCCAGACCAGCCCAAGAACCAGGATGGGTTGACCTTGAATAAGATCCTAACCGCAAAAACAAATGTAAATATGGGTCCCGGAAGAGGCACGTCACTTTCCCGCACCTGAGCGCCGATGTTTACGACGGAGCAGCCAATGGACTTCGCCGCATTGATACAAAGGTTCTGATTCTCGGTCTGGGCAAGGCCAGAGAACACAAGGGAAGGAGTCGATGTTAGAGAACCTTAGCTCTTTGAGGAGCAACAGACCACATTGCAACGGTGAGGGAGACCTTTTCATATATGTTGAGCTTATCCTTTTTGTTGAGAGCTCTTTCATCAATTGTCTCGGGCACTGCCAGGTTGATAAGCTTGCTATACCGGCCAAGGAAGAAGCCATTGTCACACGCCGTGGATTGCCAAGAGAGCAGAGTCACAAAGAGATCAGAAATGATTTCCAAGATAACCGGTGCTGGGAAAAGGAGAGAGGCTTACCAAAGCAGGATCCCGTCCTGCACTCCACTGAAGAGTGCCATGGAATGAGAGTCCATCGGTAAGATCTTGGAGAGCTCCTTATCATGACGCAGACAGTTGTTGATGTGCTCCGTAAAGGCAATCTGCATGGGACAGGAAGAGGGGGAATAGGGGGCATTTATAAGAGCGCAGGGAAAGTGAGAGATCGTTCTTCTAACCTTCTCTTCATCCGAGAACGAGTGAGTTCCGCCTGACGAGCCTCTCATCTCATGGATATGAAGCTGCTTAACAGCCGCTGTAGCTGCTGCCACTTGTTGGGTGGGTGAGGAAGCTGGCTTTGGTGGAGTAGGAGGCATATCATGTTTATGGACTTTCTCCAGAATCTTTGGCAGGAGAGGGATGTTTGATCATGACCAGGGTTAGGCCCAATATTGCAGGAGGTTTGGTGCGGTGCCTTACCGCCAAGAAATCGGGCCACTCAAGGAAGGGCGACCCCTTTCTTCCTATGTCCGTCAACACAGCTTGCAACTGGACCCTAGTGATGTTCTGGCCGAGCTTGTTTAAGGCTAAAGATAGCTCTGCGGACGCCATCCTTCCTGCCTTCTTTGGGTCGAACTCCTGGAAGACCCGTTTATATGAGTCCAGCTCCGAAGGGGTAAACTCCCGCACAAAGTGCGGAGGCACAAAGTATGCCATATCTGGTGGGGAGGCTGCCCACACGCGGAGACTTGTACCGCCCGCGGCTAGCGCAGGCCACAGATCTTCGCTCAGAACAGAGCAAAACCACAGTCGTAAACGAGAGCTATGTTGACGCTACTCGGAACCCAGTCTCGTGTCCAGATCTCTTCTTTCTTTCTTCTGATCGATCTGCGTCTGACTGTTCTTTCTGCATTTTTGAAGCTTTTTTGCTGTTACTTCCCGATATTTCTTGTCCTCCCGCGACCCTTATAGAAAGATTGCTACAATACAATGGGATATAATAAGCAGTTGGACAGCCCTTATAGGCAAGTGAAAGGTTATTGTACCCGAAGGAAAAGATATTCCAGAGCCAGGAATTGATAATCAACATAGAGATGAAAGAGATTATCATCCGTTTCCAATGAGAATCTTCAAAAGATTCTCTGGTCTTTTCTTATTTGTTGAGACTTCTCAGCTTTTTGAGCCCGGACAACGAGCTCTGCCGCACGCCTGCAGACGATAATTGCAGACTGCCAAGCGAGAGGTGATTCTATTCTTTCTTCCTAGGCGGTCTGGCTCTTAGATGAGCTTCGGGGTGCCTTACCGAACTCCCCACTACCTGTCTGCCCACTACTAATCCAAAATTCTGCTGGAGCTTGGGTTCATCTTATACGCCTGAGTACGTAGTTCTCATCCAACTCTCGGTAAGCCAGGTTTGCTTCACTGCCAAGAGGATAAAGCCTAGCTTCCGTAACCCTATAAGCCCAAGTCTTCTAGTAGGCCTGTCACGCCGTCCTCCTGCAAGGCTGGAACCACCAGGCATCCTTCTACTTCTAGCAGTATCACGGGAAAAAGCCCTCAGAATGGGTAAGCACAGACGAACAAGATCGTCATCCACCTCCTCTTCGGAATGGGTCCCATCTGGCTCCGAAGAAGAGAGTGCAGGAACCATGAAAGGCCGCAAACAGGGAGAAAGCAAGACTTCTGGCAAAAGACGGCGCACAGCGGAAGTCCTGTCAGTGAAAATGAGACCGAAGCACCCCGCCGAGGAAGCAATAGAGAAAGGCACCATTGAAAGACTTTCCCTGGTACCCTGGGTATTGCTTCTTCTTGGCCGCATCTCTAAATGCTCAGATTCACTTTTGGAAAAGGAAAATCTCCCTAAACTCCTAAGAAGTCTCCTCTCCATCTGCCCATGCCGAGAATTCTATGAAGTCTGGATCATGCTTGCCTACAGCGCTCACGGGCTCACAGTCAGGCCCGGCGCTGTGCCTGACGCCTTGCCGGCTGAGAGGTACAGGGCAGTACATAGGATATTTGAGGATGTCATAGCCGATTGGGGCCGAGGGAAAGAAGAGAGACCAGAAGAAACTAAGGGCCTCTCTTTCCTTTTAGACTCTCTCTTTCAAACTTCTCCTGCGGAGTATGGCCAGCTCATGGAGAAAGATGAGATTGAGAAGTACCAGATCTTTACGCTTTGCGCGCGAGCCCCTTTCTCCCTAGGACTTAACGCCGTCCTGGTGCTCCACCTAAAGCACGTATGGTATCATGAGAATTTGTCAAGAAAGGAGGTAATGCGTGCAGTACAGAAGAAGAATAAGAGTACGGGAGAGGGTAAGGGGAAAGGCTGCGGTGCCTCCTGCACTCTAAAAAAGTCAGGGTACTGCCTTGGCGGTTGTGACTGGAAAAATCTTAGAGGTATTCCTCATCCCTTGGGAGAAGAGGCTCTGGACTTCTCAAGCCGCTACTTTAAGGATCTATACAGAGCGGATCGGACGAAGAAGCCTGCAAGAGCGACGGGGCGGACCGAGAACACGCCTCAGAAGCCTGTCAGCGCTGCTCTGCGAACTTCCCCAAGATTAGCAGCGAAGGGGAAGGCCGTCTTTGGCTCAAGCACCTCGAACAGTAATTCACCGACTGTGACAGGGCTTGGAGGAGCAAGTGGGACGGAGGGAACCGCTGGCGGAAAGAAGGCGAACAGGCAACGAAAAGGAGGAGAAGAAGAAGAAGAATTGAACCCCTCGCTGATGGCTGAGAACCGGTCAACAAGGAGCGATTCTGATGAGGAACAGGCTGAGGGACTATTAGGGGTAGCCGCGGTCTAAAGCTGACCACGCTGCAAATATGCCGTAACTTCTGCAGTTTCTCTCGCTGCACTGACGAACGTCTGGGTCCAGCCCTGGCACCCAACCTCCTGATTCATAGCCGCTGAAGCTGGATTGGAGCGGTCTATGATACCTCCCATGCGAAGGAGAAGGTTATCCCTATGCTTGGATCTCCAAGCGTGAAAGTGATAGATCACCCTAGGTTGTACACTAGCTCGCCGGAAGGATTGTTGGCTGACCGGTTAGGGGGCAGCGGCTGCGTGCATGCCGTGACATTATCGCTTCCTTCTTTACTTATAGAGAGCTATGCTGTCCCATCGCGAGAGATGAGGGTAGCCGCTAGGGTAGCCCTTCTTCGTAGACTGTAGCTGTTCCTAAGTAAGCGGTCTTTGTTAGCTATGGACAACGGCTGATGGCAGACACCTTGACCTCCGGTGTCCAGAAAGAGAGAGACACGACTTACGATGATCCGTGTGCGTGTCTCCCATTAACAGACGTAAGCGACTTCATCATTGATCAGGAGATGAGAGCGGCTTCCTCTTCTTCCTTTTACTCTATCTCCCACTGTCTCACACACCTACTCCTTCTCGACCTTCACAGTTATGAGTGGAGAGCGCATTTCCAGGGAAGAGACAAGGACAAAAACACCCGGGAAAGACGGGAAGAAGAGGAGGCAACCTTCGGAGCTTCAATATTTGAGCATAACAAGCGTCCGCACATAGTTGGCTATCTTCCATTAGCGTAAGGATCATAGATCTGACCACAATCTTCCATCGAAGATTGGGCTCAGCCCACGAGACACAGAGAAAGATGCAGAAAGTGCCAAGATGATAGAGAGACCAAACAAAGGAGAAGTGGCAGACCTCACATTTCATGTCCTGGGAGCAGGGCCAACGTCAAAACTAGCTCCTCCTGCGCGTGAAGTCCGCGATAGAGAATGGTTCTCGCTCTCGATACTGAGATCGATGGCGAAACAAAGAACAGATGGAAAGATAAAGAGATCGGGCTCAATTAGGCGAGAGTCTCTCTCTCTCGTGTCTCTCTCTTCAAGTCTCTCTCTCTTCTTCCTGAGAGCGAAAGAAGCCGCTCTTTGAACGCCAAGTTCGTCTCTTCCATTGTCCTCCTGCTTCCGCACGGGTCTCAGTCAGTTCCATAGCTCTTCCGGTGGGTCTCTGGTGCTTGCCTTGCTCTCTCTCTACTAGTTCCCCGATTCTTCTCCAGCCCTCTCTTTATGTCTCTCTCCTTCGCTCTGTCTCTCTCTCGGTCCAGTCGGCTAAGCCTAAGTAGGCCGTATGAGAAGGCGTCATCTATCTGGCTCTGTCTAACAACAGAGTGTGGATCTGGGTGCTTCTTGGTTCCTCTTCCAGGGCGGAAAGGGACAAGAATGCTTTCCTCCTGTACCAGCAACGGCCAGAAGCTTACTCTGAGAAGCTCGTGAGGACTATGACGAAGGTCTTCCCTCTTCGACTCTTCCTTTCTTTGCTTGTGGAAGTGGCTGCTTGCATTTGGGAGTGTAAACCCTCTTCAGACCAGGCTCTCTTGCTCTTGCCTCTTCCAGTTTGTCTGTCTTCTTCTTCTTTTGTTCTTTTTCCTCCTTCGGCTCTCTCTCCTTCTGCGGCTCTCTCTCTATGATCCTCAGAAGCCAAGCCCGCAGAAGAAGAAGATTGCGGGACAAGGATCTAGAACATGAGAGAGGGCATTGTCCTCCGCCCTTGAAGAGAAGGATGACCCGCCGGAACGAGGGAAAGAGAGGAGGCGAGTGACGCAGCAGGACAAGAAAAAGTAAATTTTTTTACTACGGGTAGAACCAGAGAGTGAATGTGTGAGAAAGAGGAACAGAGAGAGGGTGAAAGTGAAAGAGGAACAGGGAGAGAGGGAAAGTGAAAGAGAATAAGTGAGAGAGAGAAAGAGAGAGACAGGGAGACAGAGAGACAGAGACAGGGAGAGACAGAGAGACAGAGAAAGACAAAGAGAGACAATGAGAGACTAAGTGGGAAAAAGAGAAAGCATGAAGGAATTGAAACACGAGGACAGAGAGAGACACACAGAGAGATGAGAGAGAGTGACAGAGGGGGAGATAGAGAGAGACAGAGGGAGAGGGAGAGAGAGAGGCATGTATAGGTGTGCTCGATGAATATTGTTCAACCTTCCTTCATACAACGGTAGTCGCGGGTACACAAGAGAGGAGAGAGAATGGAAGCTCGAGGTGCACTCCATCGCGGGCCGGTCTTATTCTTAGTTTATCCCCGTTATCCAACCTAAAAAGGAGAGCCTTTAAAGAAAGAAGCTAGGGAAAAAAAGGAGGAGAGAGAGAAGAGAGAGAGACAAGAGAAAGATCTATTCGAAAGTCAAATATTATGTCTGATGTCTGCGACTACCGTTTTGTGAAGCTTAGACCTGGAGTGGTCGTTCTCTCTAAATCTTAGGCCTACTCTCTCTCTCTCTCTCCCTCTCTCTCTCTCTCTCTCTCCTTAATCTCTCTCAGTGTCTCTCTCTTTCTCTCTCTCCCATTCTCTCTCTCTCTCCCCCATTAGCCACATTATGTATCAAACTATCTTTGTCTTACCGATACTCTCTATCTTACTCTCACTCTCTTCCAACTTTCTCTTACTCTCTGCTCTTACTTATTAGTAAGGTTTATCCTTGAACTAAGTCTTTTTGGTCGGCGGTTTCCTCCTTTGACAGCCCTTAGAAAGAGCTGTCTTCCTCTCTCTTCAACCCGCACGACGATCAGGTCTTTGCTGTCCCTTTCTTTCACCACGACGCGCACGGAATAATCAGACACTGGCCCCTTGACGTTCCTGCTTGTTGCCCGCCTTTGACATCCCTTCAGAACGGAGAAACTTCTGCTAGCTCCTCTCTCTTTTTCTGCCTCTTCTCTCGCCCTCTCTCGTTTTTCTTTGGCTGCTCAGCCACGCAGGGCAGTACAGAGGGAGAAACGTCAACGATCTTCTCCATGCTATCTCATGTTCCTCCCGTCGGTGATGGGCTTTGCGAGAATAAAGGAATTAGCGAAAGATGCATTTCTTTCCCCTCTCTCTCTCTCTCTTTATTTTGTCCCTCGCTACCTCTCTCTCTCCCTCTCTCTGTCTTCCCTCTCTCACGATCTTCTAAACCAGCCCCGCTGTCTAGCAGGACCCTATGGGGAATGGCAAAATGGAGGAGGGAGACATCAGAGGTTGAAGACAAGATAAGAGAGGAGCGAGAGCGGAAGAAGAGGGGAAAAGAGAGAGAGAGAGAGAGAGAGAGAGAGAGAGAGTGAGAGAGACACAGAGGGAGAGATAGAAGAGTGTTTGAGAACAGCTAATGTTGAAGGACTTAGTAACGGCTCATGGGGCTTCACAGAGAAGTGAGAAACGCCATCACTTTTGCCCATTCAGAGTCATATTTGCTTTTTCCTCGAGACACTGAAGAGCAGAACGGAGAGAAAGGTTGCGCAGGAGCCCTTGTCTTTCTTTCCTCTCATTCACAGCCAAGAGCAACCCATCCCGTGACAGCAAGCTTAGCCCTACGACTGGGAAGAAAGGAGCAAGAGAAGAGAAGGAAAGAGAGAAGTATAAGGGGGAACGCAGGCATCTGCCCTACAAGAAAGAAGAGACAGGACGACGAGAGAAAGGAGGAGAAAAATGCAGAGCTCAAGCCTACGACTTCTGCTGGCTGGGATTGCGGCGTTTCTCTCCTGCAGCGTGTCAGCAGATGGCAGCGCCAACATCATCGGCGGGGAGGAGGCGCCTCCTTTCCATTTCTCAGATTGGATGCTGGGAATGCTCCATCCGCGCCTTCTGAATGGCTCTCACCCTTTCTGTGGAGCGGTCTACATTGGGAAGAACTTGGTCCTCACAGCTGCACGTAAGCTCCTTCGCTCTCTCTCTGTCTCTCCCTCTCTCTCTTCGTATCTCTGTCTCCATGTTGTTGAATTTTACTGCCATCCAGTCCTTTCCCTCTTCCTCACGTTTCCAGTTCCACTGCTAGCCCATAGCCTCCAGAGCTTCTATCTCTTCTGTTCTGTGTCAGACTTTCTTTCTCTCTCTCTGTTTTCACCCTCGCTCCCTTCCATCCAGACTGCTGTGACCCGCAGACGCATCTTCACTCTGTCCATCTTCATTCATGTCAGTCAAGCTCTCAAGGGCCTTGTCGATCTTGATTCTGTGTCTCTCTTTCTTTCTCTTTCTCTCTCTTTCTCTCTTTTGACTCTACCTCACTGACCCTTGGAACCTCTGGTTTTTAGACTGCATTCGGGACACTCGAGTGCGTGCCGATGGCAAACTCTGGGTAGAAGGGAAGCGACACAACTGGCGCGATCCTCAGGAGAGAGGAGAGAGAATGACAGTGACAAACATCACGGTCCACCCAGACTACAATTCACGCACCTTAGAGTCTGACATCGCTGTTCTCACTGTGGACAGCGGTCCGGAGCTCCCTCTCTATCCATTTCTGGACGACGGAAAGTGGTCTGATGAGTCAGAGCCTCGACTCTTTAAAGTTATAGGGTGAGCGGCTGGCTTCTCTTTGTCCTTCCGTCAGTTGTCTGTCTGTCTGTCTGTCTGTCTGTCTGTCTGTCTTTCTCTCTCTCTCTCTCTCTCTCTTCGTTTCTCTTCTCATCAACTAGCATCCACTGACTGTCCCACACAGGTGGGGCGACACGCAAGATGGCGCAGAGGCTCCCAGTCCGGTCCTCCTGCAAGCGGAGGTGGAGATGCTTCCCAGTGCCGCCTGTCAAGAAGCCTTTCTCTCCAGTGCTTTCTCTCTCTTTCCTGATACCATGGTCTGTGCCCTCAGACCTGGAGCTGACGCCTGTGAGAAAGACAGCGGCGGGCCGATGGTAAGACAGAGTGAGGTTATTTTGATTGCTTTGCTGTTGTCAGCTCAGGCATAAAGATATCTCGAAGTCCGTTCGGTCACTTCTTGTCCTGCTTGGGGTTTGTCTCTGACTGTTCCCTGCTGGATCATCCTAGAAACTAGGATTCTCTGTCTCTGTCTCTCCTCTGTCTCACGCTGTCTCTCTCTCTGTCTCTCTTTCTCTCTGCCCCTTACCGTTTTCCTCGCCACCGCTCCTTGTTTCGCTCTATTCTCTCTCTCTCTCTACTCTCTCTCTCTCGGGCTCTCTCTCTCTCTCTCTGTGTCTCTGTCTGACCCTCCCTCTATCTCTCCGCCCCTCCTTGTCTTTCGGTAGTTCGTGCATACAACTCCTCCTATCATTGTGGGCCTGGTCTCCTGGTCTCTGGGCTGTAACAGAGGCTTCCCAGGCGTCTACACTCGCGTCTCTTCTCTCCGTTCTTTCATCGACGAGGTCGTAGGATGCAGTGTCGGGACAACCTTCACCAGAGGAACATGCGTGCCAAAGGCAGCAGCAGAGAGAGGTTATCACCAGCAACGGTTGGTGTGAGAAGAAGAAGATGGCTTCTCCCTTTCTTCTGCCCCTATTATTTGTCTCTCTCTCTCTCTCTCTCTCTCTCTCTCCCATTGTCAGAAGGGGTAGGAACAAGGGACGAAGACAAGGTTCTCTTCTTAGGTGGCCATCAATGTTCGCTTTGCTTGCTAATGGAGTCTCTGGGGCAGAGTCCACGACGCCTCTTTCTTCGTGAGCCCAAGCAAACAGCCGAGTCCGAAGCCTCCCTTCCTCCGATCCATATAATTAATTAGGCAAATCTATGGCTTATCTTCTTATTGGCATCCGGCCCGCAGCGGACGATCCTACCCTGCCGCCCCAGTCCCAACCTCCGGAATTATTTCACCATTAGTTCAGCCAATGACTGTTTATAAATTGTTTCTTTGAGGCATCTACAAATGTATACAGATGTAATATAAATATGAAAACTCCTAAAGAGCGGTGAGGTTCTGAGAAGCTTAGGGTCCACCCTGTGTTCCAGCCTTCCTCAGATCTTCAAAAATCATCATCTGAAATCTTCGTGCAAAGATTCTTCCGATGATGATGGTTCTCTGTCTGTCTGAGAGGCTCTAGAGAAGATCGATGATGCATGTAGCGTCTTTTAGAGGCTGTCGGAATGGCTTCAATTCCCGACAGCAGTCTCTCACTGTACGCTAATGGTAGTAGTAGTAGGCACAGAGGAGGAAGCCTAGTAGAAAGAACACTCTAGTAGCACAGAAGTAGTGCAGCTCCTCTGGAAAGTGTGAAGTGCGATTACAGATTAGCGCGCGGCGAGGCGAGCGGCGCGGCATTATTGCACATCCCTTTGCTATGCAAACATGCAAGATCTAGACTACTACTATCAGCAGCTAAACATGCAAAAGAGTGTTTTAACAAGAAGAGTGTCAAGTGTGGACTACCGACCACTTTCGGTCGATAACTGACGTGACTCTTGTTTGTTGTGTTGTTAGAAACATTTCCAACGCCGTATCGATGAAAAGAAGAAGAAGAAGGGAATGTTACAGTGTGTGCCACTATTCTGGCTTGAAACGGAGGGAATGATGATGAAGAGTTTTCTCCCTGGTGTACAGTCAGCGCTTTTCCTTTTGGGTGGCTTTGTTGTTGCACATTCTCTACCATCTCACACGCCCTTGCCATCGTCACGTCTGTCTTACTCTCAACGCTGTCCGCGCCGACGAGCCAACCACTCGTATTGTACTAATGACCACCCTCACACCGCCATGGTCCTCTCTTCTCTTCTTGTTGGTTTGGCCTCTTCTTGTTGTCGGGCATAGTTTCTGCATGGTCCACCCAACGACGAGGAGAGATGAAAGTTCAAATTTCCCCTTAATGCCTGGCTAGCCTCTCTCGGATCTTTATTAGGAGGCTGCGCGATCTGGCTGCTAGTACTTCCTGTTTCCTTCCCTTTTCCCGGCCGGGAGTAGAAGAAGAAGGGGAGAGTACTTTTATATAGATAACCCAACAAGAAAAGGAAACTAGTCAATAACCGAGCTTTATTATTGTTTCTATTAGATGGCGGCGGCAGGGCTCAAAAAGGGTTTTGAAGCTGATGATGGAAGAAGTGGTTTTTCTTAGTGTCCGAGGGATTCTCTTGGCGGCGGCCACTGATGGGCGCCTGCTTTTACTTTGCCGATACCTAATCGAGCTCTTCTTCCATTTATTTTACGCGGTTGTTCATTGTGCGCTTCCTCCTCCTTTTTTATTAGTTGCCTGTGGAGGAGGAGGCTCCATTCGCAGTGATGCGCGAGAAGATGTAACGGTGGAGGAACTCTGAAAGAAAGCCGGAGCCGACCCAGCGGCTTCGGTGAAGTAAGGCTGTGCTCAGATAACAATAGAGCATCAGAAGAGGAATCATCACGACAACAAGTCTCGATTACTGCATCGCCATGATTCTATCATCTCCCTTGCCGCCGCCCCTTTCTTCTGTAGAAGTACCGGTAATGAACGGGACAGAGCTTGCCAATCAACCGCGCGCGCGGCTAGACAGTTGTTCCGGCATCAAGAAGTAGGAAATCAGATCAAACAGCAGCAGCTGCTAGTAGTGGGGACCCCGTCAAACGAAGAAGTCATCGTCTCTTGGTATCTGACGACTTCACTATAGCGTTGGTAGGAGCAGCAGGAAGCAGAGCAGCATCAAAGGTAATTGCAAGGATGGGCGACATTTTATCTCCTGAGGACCTTCAGCGGCAATTGGAGAGCCTACTTAACCTTTTGCGCTCAACGGGGGGTCCTATTTCGGACGCCAATCGCCCCGACGAGAACGAGGACAGGAGGAGGGCTGATGTCTTCGACAATGTTAAGGAGGTGGGGGCGGACTACCCTGAAGTATCGCGGACTTGACTTCCTTGTCTTCACCTTCCTCAACAAAGCGTCCGTGGCCCCTGCAGTGGTGTACGTCCGCGTTTCGATCTCACAGTTGGACCTCCATCGCTGCGTCCATGTACTGGGGGGCCTAGAAACCTGCCCATTAATAAACACCCATTGCTCGTGCCCAACCCCTTTTACGCTGCCTCGCTGGCTGATTACCTCCGGGGACAATGGTGGGACAATCTCTGTTTCTTCTCTCACTCTATACCGCGTATTGCTGAGCGTTCGGAGCTCCACCATCGCAGTGTTGAAGCTGCAATAGAAACTATGAAGCACCTAGTTGATGGGACAAGAGATCTCCATATCTTGGACCTTATTCCGGAGCGTCATGAGCGTGTTACTCAGGAACAAAGCCTGATAGCGCAAACTATTCGCGATCGTTTGCCAAAGGAATCTCCAGTGGCTGCTGAACAATTACATGACCCTGACGACAAGTGGAGCAACCGAAAGGAGGCGGCCCGCAGGGCTGCTTTTTCAAGGGCTACGAAAGCAGAAAAGTCACTGAAAATTAGATTGGTGAAGGTCTTCCGACACCTATGTGCCCAGCATCTAGGTAGCTTCAGTTCAAAGGAGCTCTTTACGGAGCTCACAGAGCCGGAGTCCAGAATGAGCGATAGAAAGAAGGAAGAAGAAGGATGGCAGATGTTTTCCCTACTAACCACTCTCTACCGCTTTTTTAACAAGGAGGACCCATATGTTCCTCGAAAAGGCAGGAAATTAGTCGCACTCTGGCTGGAAACTGTCATTCGGGAATATGATGGTCTGCAGAGTTTAGATAGTGATGAGGATGATCAAGCTCAAGACTCAGATAATAACCCCGCTGAGGAAAAAGAGGTGGACAAGGAAGCTAGCCGATGACGCTCCTTCTTCGATGACCTCAACGGCAATCATCGAGGAGACGGATGCAATCCTGGCTAAGAGACGGAGCGAGGTGGGGTGAAAGGAAAGAGGAGGAGGAGTAAGAAGCACTAAGCAGCAGTTGATTGCTACCCCAGCAATTATCGACCCTCCGTCGTCAGGAGGAGGGATGAAAAGCTATTTCCTCTTTAATATCTACAAGAAGATCTCAATAAAGCAGAATTCTACATTTCAAGGAGCTTTTCCCGCCTCTCGTTGCGATGACTACTGAATGACTACTACTACTAGACAGAAGACTTCTGGTAAACGCTATTGGAGACGGACATCCTGCTAATAATCCTTCTTGATGGCATGCTGGTGGGGTACTTCTGCCGAAGACCTGGTGCTCCCCCTTCTTCTGCGATCTTCTTCATCAATACACTTTTTACTCACGCTCTTGCTGCGCCAACAGCACCCACAACTAGCGCTACTTAGTGTCTAGTAGTAGCATCAGTGCATCAGCGGCGGAGGAGACAGGCCCGACCCACGCTATATGACGCTACGAGGAAGGAGAAAGAAACGCTATGATTGTTGGCTGCAGCCAGGCATTTTCTAATTTTGAAATCACCCAATCACAGCGTTTTCAAGACGTCCAGAAAACAGAACTCCTCGCTTCTCACTGATCGCAGATATTCGTGGTGGTAGAGAATGTATATTGTCGTATGTTGTGAAAATCTCTGTAAAGGGCGGAGATATCATCAGTGTCCCATGTGCAATGCTCTACGGCACGTGTTTTCTAGAGATCACTTGTGTAGATAGGACAACACAAACGTTTTCTTTCTTTTGTGTCTGGGTTTTGTTTTGTGTAGCTAGTCTATAAGCAGAAGTGAAACGGCCTTTATGATGAACTAACGCAAATCAATTTGTAACACGCGACGCATCATCATCATTTTATAGCGGAGGATGCTTTATTTGTTGTTGGTGATTGACGTCCAGAATGACTTCATGGAGAAGACAGCCATCATCCCCTTGAGAGTGAAGCCAAGCTATGCTATCAGCAGATTCTTCTTCCGTCCAGACACCACCGTTGCGGTCGACAACAACAAAACTGCCATCCGTGCAGGAAGCCTTGGCCGTCGATGGAACTGCGTGCTGCCATTCTCCCAGAGCTCATTTTTGTTATCTCGCTGTTTGATTGAAAAAAAAAGTATCCAACCTACTATTTCTCCATTGACTGGGTGGTGGCATCCAAAGGATCATTGCAGCTTCTGCCGCAATGGCACTGCAGCGTTCAACCCTAATCTCTTCCACCCCGTAGCCGAGTTTTGTGGGCCGCTTACTAATGAAACGAGCCCCGAAGATTTCCCGGGCGTCAACCTGGTTTGCTGTGGTGATGACAGGACTCAGAAGGACTCTAACGACTCTGATGTGGGGGTTATGCAGCAATGGCCTGATCATCATCATCACTGCCTGGCTAAGGATTTTGGTCCTAGATTTCACCCATATTCTCCGAGTTCCCCATACAACAACCCGGGTGGTGGTCAAGAAGGGGTTTGGCGCAGAGTTGGACCCATAATAATGACCTAGGACACAAACAACAACTGAAGGACAGCGAAGAAGGGAACCGGAACAAGTCATGGCTCTGAGCCACCATCCTCTTCCGGTCTCGTTTCCCTAGACACAGCAGAGCAAACGTCACGCACCAAAAGAAGAGGACAGCAAACAAGCTTCTAATATGACTGGGCACGCACGCTACGGAGACGATGATAACTAGTAGAAAAAAGACAAGGAGGTGCAACAGTCTCAGCAGAGCAAACCACCCAGCAGCAGATGAAAAGCCCGCCACCATACCACCATGGCAGCATCACTACCGGTATTATTTTTTAATTCACCTCTTATTCTTATTTTATCTTTACCCTTTATCATCACTCAGTTGGGCCCTACGGACGGATTCTCTACGTTGCTCTTACTCCTGCCTTCCTAGGTTATAGCATACCCTTAGCGTAAGGAGTAGGTGTTTTGGCCTCTTGGAAGTCCGTCCTAATAGCACCATTCTGTGGGGTAATACTGTCATCATAGTATGCAAAGATATTATCCTTCCCACCCTCCTCCACGCCCTCCGTCTTGGAGCCATCAACAGCAAAAAAGGTCTTATCCTTCGTCGTATACACCTCGCCCATCATCCTGCCGGTCCTTTTGTTGCGCCTCTTGTAACCCCAAACAGACGCAACAGCAATGGCAACCAGAGCGAGTCCTCCACATACTAGAGAAAGCATGAGTGCGTGAGACGATGAGTCTTGGTGTTGTTGAGGAAGAAAGTCAATGTCGTTGGATGGCGCGGTGCCGTTTTGGTAGCCATCCACTGTCGCTACATAAGATATGGGCTTCGCTAAAAATGACCTACAATAGATGTGTCAGAAAATGAGCTGTCAAGAGTTATTAGTATTGATTTTCGAAACTCACGCTAAACCCCACTGTTGCGCTGGAGTGCCGTTACAGTCCCAGATTTGGAGTTGGGTTCCGGTAGCTGTTGAACCTCCTGGAATGTCGAGACACATTCGGCGGTTACTCAACACATGCAGTTGGTTAGATTTATCCATAAGCCATCTCTGGTTCATGCCATCATGACAATCCCAGAGATGCATTTTCGCGCCCCGAGAACCTTGCGCACTAGAATCATCAACACATTTCCCAGAGGCCGCATGAACGAGTCGACGCTTCGCATCGAAGGTGAACTGTTGAGATGTTGTTGTTGTTGAGCATTTTGCCATCACCAGTGGAGAACCATTCCCTGTTACGACTCCCTTGGACGAAAGACAGATTTGACCATTTGTCCCGCTGTAAATCGCGCTCTTTGCTGGTTTAAAGGATTCGTGTTCTTCAGGAACCCACAGCAGCTGGGATGTTAGGAACGGCGTGCTGCCATACATTTTCGTCGTCCAGTATCTGATATCGTGGACTAACTCAGATCCATCCGTTGCTCCGCTGAATATCGGGCGCATGTAAAGTAACTTAGTCCACATCTCATCTTCACTTGCTTTAAGATGTGCCTGGCAGGTTCCTTGCTGCCATAACGACAGCGTCAGGCCTTTCCAGGTGTACTTCGTTCCGGGAAGAATTTCTACGTAACCATCCTTTCTTAGCGACTCTTTGGTGGCAAGTATGACGACCGCTACTGCTGTAAGGCCTCTGCCTACTGCTGCGGTACCCAGCTTTGCGCTCATACTCGCTATGACCTTCGCAGTAATCCCGGTAAGTACACCGGAAGCAGCAGCGCTAGCCACTACGACTGTTAGGAGAGATATCGCGAACAGAATGTAGTTCACAATATCGAGAGCTGCTTCGTCTGGCCCAATCTTGCACCACCACGGGTGGTCCGTGTCGTTGTTGATGGAGAGAGATGAGCCCATGTTGATGGTGATTCGACCGCTGAATGAGTGCACACGGTCTGAAAGGTTAGAGGGCTACTTCTTCGAAGGACAGTTCCCTGAGGAAAAGCACAAACCCCAGCAACCAGGCCGCACCCAGTTGCCGCGAACAACCTTCTTGGAAGTGATTGCGCACCAGTGATGATGATGAGTAGCTCCGTTTATCTAGGAAGCTCTTCTTGTTGTTGAGTATGAAGATTGCAGAATGAGGCTGAACAAAGTGGAGAGGTGGAAGTCGGGTCGAGCTCGATGTTCAGTAAAGGCTATGTAAGTACTCAAAGCTTTAAAGCGCATCTGCAAGGGAAAGGAGAGGGAGAAATGCTGTGAGAAAGCGAACAGAGAGAGAAAGAGTGCTAGACCCTCATAGAATAGTCAAAAGAAGAGAGCAAAGACACAGCCGCAAAATATTGTTGGCTAAACAAAGATGGGAGAGAGAGATAGGACGAAAGAAGAGGAACGCGATCAGCTAACAATGAATCTTAAGAAGCACAAAGAAAAGGAAATAGAGAGGAGAAGAATTTACGACAGGGATTAAGTCACAAGCGTCCTTGGTCATGGAAGACCCAAACGACGAGAGGTCGCAAGACGCGTCCTTCCACATCCCCGGGCACCTCCTACGATCCGCTTGCGATGTCGCTCCCATTCTCCTCACAAGCTCACTTAAGTCCCTGAAAGGCACCCGGCCCAGTCTAGATAAATTGCTCGGTCCATTAGGCATCTCCTAGACCCCTTCACAAGCTATTTGGCTGTCGCATCCATCGCAACAGTGGAGGCATAGGCACGATGATGAGCCGCCGCCCTGCTCCCTCCCTTTCAACGACACGACTTTAATACGCATCTAAGAAATACCACTTGTTGTCCTTTCCACCACCAATTCTCTCCCCTCTGAGGCCCGGCACGGCATGCTCCCTTCAACGGCCCGGGAAAGACCTATTTGCTGCACACTGACTTCGGGTTAGGTTTATATGAAGTCTGACGCCAGCTTTCGTCCCATACCCCATACCTCTGCTTGGCTTCTTTCCCTACCTATCGTCATTATCAGTCGTTGAGCGGGAGGAAGAGGAAGTTAAGCGCTAGAGCTTAGGCGGCGTGATAAGTAATGAAACAAGGGACACGTTCAGCCGTTCTTCTTACTGGTCACACTATTTGTTATAATGGCAATAGGGGTCCCAGTCTTCTTTCTGTCAACTACTATAACTACCAGTCTGCGACGACTCTTCGCTGGCTCTCATCATCCACCACTGCCAGAATAGACTGCTCCCAGAACTACTCAGCTACCCGCCCCTGGTCTCCCTGACCACCGCGATCTCCACGTTTTTACCATGGCCCTTGACGTTATTATCTACTATAACTACAGTCTGCGACGACTCTTCGCTGGCTTCCATCCACCACTGCCAGAATAGACTGCTCCCAGAATTACTCAGCTACCCGCCCCTGGTCTCCCTGACCACCGCGATCTCCACGTTTTTACCATGGCCTTTGACGTTATTATCTACTATAAATACAGTCTGCGGCGACTCTTCGCTGGCTCCCATCCACCACTGCCAGAATAGACTGCCCCCAGAATTACTCAGCTACCCGCCCCTGGTCTCCCTGACCCACCACGATCTCCACGTCTTTACCATCACTGCCTTTGAATGACGTTATACTATACCTCTCAGCTCCTCGCAGAAAGAATCTCCTCAATGCTGTACCATCTGCACCTCTTAGACGGAACTTTTAAACGGCCGCTAGAAGAACCTTGGTTGCTGTCTATTACGAGGTCAGCTCCTCCACTGTTTCCGTTCTCACTCGTAGTAGCCGGTGCTGCTCTGTCTGTTGGTTATAATCATGGAGGAGCATTAACCGCCTGTCAACAACACTAGTGCTTGGACCAGCAGCGGCACCTCTCAACAACAACCTGAATATATACAGCCACTTTGGCAAGACCGCCGGCGTTCGGCAGCTTACTTCTTGACCAGAGGCATATACTACAACGACAATGGACCCCGCTCCCCCGCCCCCCGCCCCTGCGCCCGCCTTTACAACGATACGACGCTGTATTATTACTTATCCTAGGATAATACTACGCAGGAGATTTTTGTCCCACCACGTCGTCAACCCACCTGCCTCCTCCGCTCCTTCCTCTCTCTGGCATCCGTGGAGAGACTTATTAGCAGCTGAGTATTGACTACTTGTGGATAAGCTTTGAAGCCGGGAGGCGCCAGTCCCCGTCTCCCATCATGCTGCTCTGCTTCTTCTTTCCCTACTACGTACCTTGATCATCATCAACAGTCGCCAAGCAGTGGGAAAACGGTCCAAGCCAGCGGCAGAATAAATCAAGCACATACTACCTCTGCCGCCCGTTCTTCCGCGTCCATCATCACGCAACAGTACTAACAATAATAAGTCTCCACCTCGATCAGCTTCTTCTTTTAATTCACCACTTTTTATAAGCGGGGGCTGGAGCAGTGCGTGGGTCCACTCCTCATCGTTGTGCCTCCGCCGCGTTAAAATATATAACTATAGTAAAATAAAGAGTCTAACGGAGAGGAGCCAGTAGTCTAACTGAGAGGAGCCAGTAGAACGCTGTGTGGCCAAACCCCCACCCACAATTTTTGAGAGGAGCATACTCTTCACGCTTCAGCACTAGAGGGAATTTATACGGTGAAAAGTCGGTCAAACTTTTCACTTT
>FLMG01003882.1:0-11078 GCA_900088475.1 Hyphochytrium catenoides
GAGAGAGAGAGAGAGAAAGAGAGAAAGAGAGAGAGAAGGAAAAGACAGTTAAGGACTTGCGACCCCAGGACAAAGTTGTCCCTGCGACTGAGCATGCGTAAATTGTGTCAGTGAAGGAGTCCTGACGAGCTAGATCTCAGTCACAAGACACTAAGCCGTCCCATTATGTCCCTTTCTTAGCTTCAGCGTCGTTGACGTTTCAAGGCATTTAATCGGACCCAAGCGGCTTCACAGCCGTCCTGTCGCCATCAGCAATGCCTGTTCTCACATATAGGACAGAATGAGACAACTCTTCAAGGACTATTTGTCTTATATGCAGTTTACACTTGACATTGTACGTCAGAGGGAGACGAGGAGATCAAGCTGTAAATAGGCAGGCTGCTTAGAGATCAGAGGAGAGAGGTAGCCATCGATATGTAGCTATAGAGCTGGTGCCCCATGGCTTGCACTAAGCCGCAGTTAGATTAGTGAGTCGCTTTTGCCGGTCTCTTTTCAATACAAGGAGAGTCTGGCTTTATCTGTCAAAGGTCGGTGAGCCTTAGCTGCCGCTAGGTCCAAGGTGACCAAGCGATAATGCCCTTTCCCACTATCGAGCTCCCTTTTCTAAGCTAAAATCACAAAGTGAAGTCGAGCCACCCGGCTCTTGGCCATTGCATGCTTAACATGGCATCGGGTGTCTCTCTCTGAAGCAAAACTAGACTGTTTTTAGTAGAGCTAGAGAGACTTCATGACATCTTGCTCCCTTGTAGACAGTCAATGCTCTACCGGCTCTTAGGTTCCAAATAAAATAGAGGAAGTGTTAAGAAAATAGGGGCACTGGAGGGCAAAACTTGGGCAAATGGTCGAGAGATAAGATCCGCACGTTAGCGATCGTCAAGGGTATTCCCCACTGGACAAAATGTGGCCGGAGGTCATGCCTACAACGCAGAGAGAGAGAGGTGGTTACCCTCAACCGCACATGCGATGTGCAAGGAGGGTTCAAGGTTAAATTATTGAGGTGCATAGACTCACCCGCAACACTCTGACAGCACAATGCAGAATGTATCACGCTTCTCTTCATCAGTGCAAGGCTCTTTCAAGGCTCCAGGCTGCTCATACCGTCGAAACGCAGCTTTGAACGGCTCCCACCCAAACCTACCAAGCAATAGTATCACTAGGTAGTTACCATTAGCCATTGGCGCTCACCTACCGGTCTTGAATTTGTACATAGAAATGTAAAGCGAGGTTGGGATTGCTCTTCCACTCTTCAAAGTCCTTCACAGCCGACTCGAAGTACCTCTGGTTCCGCCCATCTTCATTTCGCAGCCACTTGTGGCTGGCTGGCCTGATCCCTACCACCTGCTCCATCTAGAACAAGGTAGGTTACTACCAAGTGATGGATTCAACGGGCTGCACTTCGGCAAAGCACGCCCTTTGGTATGGCAAATAGATGGGATAGAGAGAAGACTAGCGCTAAAAAAAAGCTTTTGGGAACATGTACAGGGAGAGAGACTGTAGACTTCCCACAACAATAGAAGGAGTGAAGCCAGGGTTAGAAAAAGCTGGTCTCAGACAATAACCCTTACCGAGTAGAGAGTGAACAAGTTGCAGGTCACTTCCACAGTCCCGTCAAAGGTCCAAATGCTTCTCTGAAAGTTGTGCCCGAGCTCATGGAATATGCCCCTGGTCAACAGTGATCCTTAGTAAACTCAGTCTTGCTCGACCCTGCTTGTTCTCTCTTCCTTCTTGACTTGACTGAGGTCACAGTGGTTTCATATAGGAGCTGTCCTGTTACCTGCCCTGTTTCCACTCTGTTTTTTCATCTCTTTGTTTCCCTTGATGAAATATTCCTCGACCCCCTTCCCTCTCGTCCGGTTCAGACTCGGTCCCCATGGCTCCCATGAGACAATCTTGGAGGTAGCTCACCAGTTTCCCTCCTCATAGAGCAGGCTCAGATCTAACATACGCGCCACTCCTCCTTTACTCTCCTCAGCAGGCTCGGTCTGGTCTCTGTGCATCATCACCGGGTAGCCGCTGTGCATGTAGCCACAGCTGATCTGCAGATCAGGCACCAACCGCTCCTTCCTTATCTTGAACAGAGAAGAGGTCTGTCAGCTGATGGCACAGGAGAGAAGTACTAAATGACGTGCTACAGACGTACTCTGGGCGGCCGTTGTGCCAGCTCTTGATGGGACTCCATGACACTGTCCCAGTACTGGATAATGGGCTGCACGTCAGCTATATTGCTGAATATAAACAGATCAGAGGATTAAAGGAGATTAGAAGGACGCAAGAAATGCAGGCAAGGAAAGAGAATGTAGCGGGACATTAAGTAGCAAAAGTAGTGGAGGAGAAAGTTATAAGTTCTCGAGCCACCACAGGGAAGACTGAAGGCGAGGTTCGCACCGAATGCTTGCTGAAGGTACAGTCAAGACAATGCGTTGGCCCTCTAGTTCCGCCCAGGGCCCAGGAGAACTGGGAGAATGACGCCACGCCCGATCGTCCACGTGATAATACGGCGCTTCGACTGTGCCTGAGATTTCCAACTGCAGCTCCAAAATGTTAGTGTTAAAGGAGGGCGAGAGAAAGAGGTTGACGAGCATTCGGTAGCGGTAATAAAGGGCCACACCAAGGGAGACAGTGATAGATGCAGGGCTAAGATCAAGAGAGAGGCACACCTCAAGCATCTCCTCTGAGGTAATAGCGGTGATGTCTTCTTCCCCGTCATGGTGGCTTATCACATAGATCAAACCGCCGAAGGGAGATCTCAGCTGAAGGAAGGGCTCTGTAAGTGGTTGCTGCATGTGAGCAGAAATGGGAGGCGTTAGTGGTGCGCAGAAGGGGTGTCTTAGCGTACGACATCCCTCGTCTCTTTGTCTTGGTTCATTTTAATAGTGCAGGTGCAAAGCACCGTGATTGGAGTTTACCTGGTGGAACATCTTCGGCCAGCGCTGATACCTCTCTTCACTTGTGTCGAATAGAGTGTCAGTGTGACAGCCGATCTGGATGGACCATCTGGAGGTAGGAAGGATGGCTATACCCAAAGCGAAGGAGAGAATGTTGATGAGTAACAAGTGGTCGTAGAGAACTCATAGAAGCTACGACGAGGTTGACCAGAGCCAGCAATACTGAGAGAGGAAAGGAAAACGACTATGTAGCATGCAAAGGAGTAAACTTTTATTTGGAGAGCGGGAGGAGCAGAATAGGACAGAGAGCCAAATTGCATTGTCATTATGAGCGGCGACAAATGAGGAAGAGAGCGATAGGGGCAAACAGAGTCAGGAGCAAGGAGAGACAGAGAGTAGAGGGCCCACGTCCAGGGAATAGCTGAACAGGCAGCACTAACCGCTTAACGCTCGAACACTTATTATCTCTCCTGGGGCGGCGTAGAGACCAGTGGACTGCCAGCCTGGAATTCCTTGGAAGAAAAGTTGTACTCTGGACACCCGGGGTGCGGACTCTTCCACTCGTCCTAGAATCCTATCCATCCCTGAAGCCCGAGGGATAGCCTCTAGAGGCAAGTCCTGCCACCGGTCACAGAAATATGCAATCTACGAGGAGAACGGATTGGAAGTCAGAAGGGGAAGGGAGAAAGAGGGAGAGATCGCCGCTCAGATTAGGCATTGACGCCGCAAATGATAGGACAGTAATGTCGGAGAAACCCCTAAGGACCAGAAGCTCCACGATTTGCATCAGAAAAATAATCACACCTTCATTCTTCAGGGTCTCTCTCCCTCTCCCTCTCTGTCTCTCCATGTCCCTCTCTGTCTCTCTCCCTCTTTCTTTCTTTCTCCCTTCTGGTCTGGTTGTAGCTAAGGCGCACGCACTAGTTCGCTGAAGTTATTGCGTATATTCCTTTTCCTTGTACCTGAGAGGCCCTGATGGGGTCCCCACGAGATTCAGAGCCAGCAGCAAAGAAGTCTATATGCCCTGCCATGAGCGCCTTCACCTCCAGCAGCTCCTCCAACTTTTCCCTCACTGTGCAGCATTCCGAGCGTCCAGGGAGGCGGCCGACTTCTGAGATGACTGCAGCCAGTACATCTCTCTCTTCCTCTACGATTTCTCCAAGCTGACGTCGTTGCTTTCTGCTTAGAAGACGCTGCAGGTGCAGTCCTGCGTGCATTGATTTATGCAGACTAGTGGCGGCGCTTATATCATCGGCCCACAGGAAACCTGCTGTGTACACGAGTCCCAGTGGACGTAGAACTTCATTCTGCAGCAGTTCTGTCTCAATGGCTCGGCTGGTGATCTGATTAAATCCCCAAGGGCAGACCCCTACCAGGAGACCACCTCCAGATCGCACATACTCCAGGATCGCTGTCGCCCTAAGGAAGTGGCGGCCATACAAGCCGCGTTAAAGAGGTTCAGTAGAGGAAGGAGTGCATTATGAATCAAGGAACAGACAAGCGTCAAGACAAGCCCAAGAAAAAGCCAGACGACAACTGCTCGAAGCTCAAGGACTAAGAAATGGGAAGGTAGCTTGTGACAGGATAAATGTGTCACAAGAGAGAGACAGAGACAGGCAGAGAGAGAGAGTAAGAACTGGGAAGGGGCACGTCATGCAACGACCGATGAAGAAAGAGAAGAAGGCATCAAAGTCTCAACCTTGGATCTGCGGATCTCTGCGCAACATCTTGAGGAGAATTCTGGAACCAGACAACTACATCTGGACGGCTACGATGGAAAATTGAAACCGAGGAGGAGGAAGGAGAGAAGGAGAACGGCGATAGCGATCGTGAGACTTTGAGGTGCAGCGTGTCTTCAAGGTATTTCTTATACGCAGATCGGTCTGCGCATGGCCCTACAAAGCTTATGACAAGCTTCTTGGACGCTCCAGCTTGAATCTTAGCAGCCCAGTGGAAAGCGTTGGCCCTTAGCGTGTGAAGGCCGGGCTCTGATGAGCTGCTAGGAGAAACATAGTCTGAGTGAGCAAATGCCACGACTCTGCCCTGGCCAGCCACTGCCGCGGCTACTAAGACCTAGAGTAAGAGGGAATTGTCAACAGAGGAGGTGTACATGCCTCGAATCACTCTATGTCTTCTCCCTTTCTCTTTGCCATGTAAGTTCTCTCTTCAGACTACACGTCTTCGGTATACCTTGGCGTTCTTGGGGTCCGAGGACGTCAGGACGGGAAAGGCGCTGTCCCCAAAGACGCACAGGTTCCCGGGAACCCCTTGTCTGGGTACATGCTCGATCCCTTCTAATAGCTGCTGCTGGTGTGCCTCCATTAGCGTAGCAGCTGAGGCGGCAGCTGGCCCATGCCCCTGACTGAGAGATGCCATGTAGGTTAACTCTGAAGGATCTTCGGCTAACTGTACGAGGAATACTACGAATGAAGGCCACCACGCCACCTTTGATGCCCACAGCTTTATCTTACGAGCCAGAAGTCCTTGACCAACACACACCAAGAGCTGTGGGATGCCACTAAGACGGCCAGCACAAGCCTCACACTCAGGCAGACAACGAAGACGCTGTAGGCTTCCTTAGGCAGACAAAGACGGCCAGCGAATCCTTCATAAGACACTCGTACCAGGCACTGAGACGAAGATTCGCCGCGCTTGAAGATGCGAAGCTTCTTCATCGCTGATGCGACGAAAGCTCCTGAAAAGGTTCTGATCTTCCTTTTTCTCTGCAATGACTGGAACGGACCACATTGATTATCGTAGAGTGATTATTGATCTGTACAGATATGGATAATCATTGGCCGGGCGAAACTAACGTCTTGTTTCTCAGTATTTTGTCGCTTCGCATCTCTGCAGGCGGCGATAGGTGAAGCTTTTTGTTCATACTTTTGAAGCTTATTGCGGACCGACGCCGTGGTAAGAGGAGAAAGGGCTGTCAAATGTAGAGCATTCGGCAAGGATAATGGGGCACATTTGGTAGGAGAGGAACAAGGAGTGCTTGCGCCACCGGTGGACGGCCTTCTGTCCAGCTCGGGATCGTGGTAATGGCCTGCTCTGGACACTACCAGGGTCGAAGACTGCATCATCCTCTTTCCCTTCCCTCCTCGCCTAACTCTTGATCCGCGTAAAACTCCCTAGAGGTAGCCAAGGAGCGAGGTCAGTATACAAGTGCAGAATGGCAGCACTCCACATCTTCATCATCATTGCCGCCATCTTTTACGTGGAAGCTCCCGAAGCTCTAGCGCAGGTAGTAAGCAACTGACAGTGCTCAAATGCAGTTCTCATTTTTTGGGTTTAGGTTTGTCTTTCCCTTTATCCCTCTCACTGTCTCTCTACGTCTGAGCGTTTAGCAAAGAAAATCTCTTGGGCCTTCTCCGCCTTCATTCATATAACGCTTCACGAGTGCAGAGCTTGCAGGCGCCGGAAGACATTGGGAACACGCTGGTCTTCACAGAGACAATCTCAGCCTCCAGTCTCAGCGCTCATGACATCCCTGGAATCACATCATTCAGCCCTGAGCTGGGTCGACAAGACTTCACCATCACGGCTGAGAACTCTAGAATACTGGGCCTAGCTGTCTCCTATGAAGCTGACCGGTTAGCGGCTGTCCCTCTCCCTTTGCCTTTTTGCCTCGTCCTGCCCGTTTCCTAGGAGTCTCTTACCCTTATCATGTCTCGACTTTCTCCTTCCATTGTCTTCGACAGCGCTTTTATATCCACTGGACGGGAGATCCATACCTTCCGGACCAAGGGGAATCTGAAGTATGAGGTAGGGTAGAGACAAAAGCGAGAGCTTTAGCGCAAGAGAGCAAACAGACGAGAGAGAGACAAAGAGAGAGAGAGAGAGAGAGAGAGAAGCGAGAGAGAGAGAGAGAGAGAGAGAGAGAGAGAGAGAGAGAGAGAGAAGCGAGAGAGAGAGAGAGAGAGAAGCGAGAGAGAGAAAGAGAGAGAGAAGAAGTAATGAGAGTAAGAAGAGAGAGAGACAAAGAATAGGGGAGACAAAGTCAACTATACACTAAGCTGCCCCGTCTGTACAGCCCTTCATAGTGTCACCACTCGAGATATCTATCTCGGGCTACTTTTTGGGAAAGATGGCGGCCGACGTGCTTTCTGTCTCGTTTGGTCAGAAGCCCTGCAGATCAATTCGCGTGCACTCAGCTGAGCACGTCACCTGCCTCGTCTTTCGCTCTGACCTGCCTGGAGAGGTTTCCAACTCCTCTATAGTCTATCAAACAGTGGCGGGCACAGCGAAAGGTGCTGGAAGTGCCTAACTCTCCGTCAGCTTGTGCTGGCCAGTGGGGTTGTCTGCTTGGCCTAACTTGTCTTAGACTGCATGCTCATCTAAAGCTTTTGGCGTTATCTCGTAGTTTTGGATTCGCTCTCGCCACCCTCTTTCTGGTTCCTGCCATTCCCGACGACTTTACGGGCCCCACTTGTAGAGTTCCTCACGTTCTGTTCGTGTCAGGAACCTCTTTCCAGCCTGAGGTGAGAGTAGCGGCCGGGTACACAAGCCCGACAGTAGCTAAGGTTGTGGCCAAGGCCCTCCCCTTTCAGCCGTACAGCCTGCACGCATTGCGTGCCGCTGATGGCTCAGACTGGCTCTACTTTGCCAACCGGGGAACAAGTCAGCTCGGCCGCATAAGACTGGACCTGGACGTAATGGAGGTTGTGCTCGGTCCTGTACGTAGCCATAAGATAGACTGTACCAGCCCTCTGTTCCCTATAGGTGATAATCTCACTCTTGGTAGAGGTTCCATCGCCTTACTTCCCGTTTCTAATGTCAAAAGAAGTACCAAGGCGTTCCCGGTGCCTTTCCTTCTTTTGGTTGTCCCTGCTTAGGCTATTTCTCCGACCTGATCTAAGGCTCCTTCCTCTCCTTGCCCTATAGTTTTAGTACATCGCCTTCCTACAGAGCTGACACTACTGGTGCTCCTATCAATGCGTAGGTCGCAGAAGTATGGGGCCTCACCTCAGACAACCAGTTCCTGTACTACTCAGAGAGTGGTCGGGGTACGGTTTCACGTCTCAGGCTAGAGGAGATAAGAGGCAAGCCTGAGATCATAGTTCAAGGCCTGCAGTATCCCCGAGGCATTGCAATCAGCCAACGCAAAGTATGTACATAAAAAAAGATGGCACTGTTAACTGAAGAGGATAGAGGAGAAGAACCGTAACACCGAGAAAATATATTCTTTCGACTCTTATCTCAGCTTCTTTCCTACCTTACGCTTTGCAGAAAGAGTTGTACGTGGCGGAGAAGATGGGAAGACTTAGCCATTTTGGCCTTTCCAAGGCAGCTGCAGCGCTTCCTCTTGCAGCATCCAGTTCCAGCACCATTGCCCGTCTTCAGAGCCGTTCTAGACTCCAAGGCATTGCTCTTAACGGTAATGAGAGGCAAGTATGGCGAAGAAGATATCCTCTTAAACCTGAGAAAGTGCTCAAGACGAAGTGGGGAGGAGGGATTAGAGGCCTGGACGAGGCTATTTGAGGATTGAGAGAGTTGCCTACGGGATGGTCAAGGAGGCAGCCTAGGGAGCAAACAACCCGATGGGGGGAGACAGTCCTAGGACATAGCATTCGATCAAGCACTTCGTTCCATGAAAGATGTGGAACTTCAGCTGTGTGCGAACCTAGTAACCTAGTCCTCACGTCTCTTTTCTTCATAGTCTACTCTTCTGGATGGATGCGAACTCGGCTAATCTGCGAGCCCTCTCACTCCAAAGCCTGACGGAGGTGGATCTTACTCCTCTTCCTACTTTCTTAAGGTGCGAACAAGGCGAAGAGCATCTTCTCGCCCATTGTGACTTTGCCCGTGCTACTTTAGTTCTTCTCTTCTTCTGAATTCCTCCTTTCTTTGTCATGTTGCTCATTAGGTGGCCAAGGAACGTCTTACTCGTCTCAGGGGCAGAGGAAAGCTATCTGCTGGTCACAGAATATTTGGGAAGAGTCCTCAAGTTCGCGGGCACCGGTACAGAAGAGGGAGAGATTCTATTAGACGCCCGCCAAGGCGCTGGGACCCAGCAGATTCTCAGCACATTGGAGCATCACGAGGCAGATCCCCATCGGCCTCAGCCTTTCTTTGAAATGGAGTTTTAAGGTCATTGGTGCCTCGTAAAGTAGATTGCAGGAACAGAAATCTGGCAGCGAGACCGCCCGGCGGCGGTTCAGGACATTTTGATGGGGCTTCTTCTGATCACAGCTAGAGGAAGATGAAGCAGCTATGCGAAGAGAACCCAAACATCGTCAAAACAGAAGCTTCTTCTTGACACATTTAGAGGCCAAGTATCTAAGAAGGCGGACAGCCTCGAGAGTCTAACGTGCTCCCAAAGCTGATGGGCAGCAGCAGCCTAAAGTCCAGAGCAAATAGGGAGAGTGTACAGCCAGCAACCCATTAACAGTAGCGTTATGAGCCTGGTGGAGAGGATAAGATGGCATCTGATACAGGCGAACTAAGTAGTAGCATGTCTACTCTGTTAGTCTGGGCTAGTCGAATAACCCTTTAGGGAGCTTGGCTTCCTCTTCCAATAAGGCAATGTAATCCTCATAGTAGATGTAGCCTGTCTTCTTATCGCAGGCCACGGCGAGGAAGGACTCGACCTCTCCGGAGTTGAATGCGTCCGGTCCGGTGGTCAGGAGCTGCTGCAACTTCGTCTGCGTCAGATAACCATCGCCATGTCGGTCCAAAGTCTATAAAGACAAGACAGAGGAGAAAGAGAGAGAGAGAGGGAGAGAGAAAGGATCACCTATAGAGACATGAAGAGGGAGTAGGAAGAAACGTGACAGGACCTACAGAGAAGAAGAGGAAGAGACATTGACGGGGTTGCGCTGCCTTTCTGGGGGACAAAGAGGCAAAGGATAATCATCTCTAGCCAACCTGAAATTTAGGGAGAGTCTATTGGAGGACTACGGAGCAAGAAGAAGGAAACGAAAGAGAGAGACAGAGAGAGAGAGGGCCGAAGGAAGGGAGGGAGAAGGAGAGAAAGAAGGAGAGAGTGAGAGTGGCGGGAAGGGACAGCTAGCTACAAATATAAAATCCGTTTTGCTCTTCCTCTCCTCTACTATCTCTCTACCTGGAAGGCTTTGTGTAGGATGAAGTCAGAGTCCCGCGGAAAGCGATTTGTCAGCAGTATGGGCCGCAAGACTTCAATAACACGCTCCACCGGCGCTGTCACGCCTGCGTGGTCACGCTGCAGCTGAAGATAGAGAACGTAAGGTTCTTATCAACCTATGAGACAGAGAGAGATAAATAGGAGTGTGGCAGTGCGAACTCCGGAGGGCGACACAGAGACATCACGTGGAGATGAGAGGCAGAGAGAAAAGGAAGATATGGTTGGAGCAAGAAGGAAGAGAGAGATGAAAGAAGGGAAGATGAGTGGAGAAAGGCCCCGGTGCCGCGCACCTTGGAGATAATATGTTCCTTAATGTCACTCTCGCTAGGACACTGGCCCAAGTAGCGCACTATTGATGGCACATCGCTGGGAACACGTGGGAGGAAGTAGGAGAGGAGAGAAGCGCTTATGATGAGAGAGGTGAGAGGCGTAGGGTTCTCAAAGAGGAAGTGAAGTTTATGCCAAGCAAGAAGAGCAGTAGCGACTAACAGATGCAATGCGACGATGAGAAGGCTAAGAGAGAGAGAAGGATGTCATTAGGGAGCCAGAGACTGAAACATTGAGACTGAGGTTCCCTTTGCATAATATATCCCACCATCGGGAAGAGACAGAGAGAGTGAGTGTGAGAGAGAACACACTGAAGCGAGAAAGAATAGGTCAAGTTCCTCACTCAAAGGAGACCAGATTGCGGTTCTCTCTGTCGAAGATGGCACAGGCAGCTCTGATCTGCTTCTCATATCTCCTCTCCTGCTTTAGACGCAGATTCTTCTCCGCTAAACTCTCACGACGCGCCATCTTCGCCACCGGTCAAGTCCGCGGCAGTGGGAGCACTGGCGTACTATTTGCAAGGTCGGCAGGGAAAAGTGGAGGAAGATTAACGGAAGGAAGATGAGGAGAGACGTCGTCTTTTAGGTCATAACCTTCTTGCTGTCATTTAACCTTTCCTGGTATGGCTGTGGCATAGATGACAGGCAGAGGGCAGCTGTCTAAGCGGCCGAAGAGGTGATGAAGGGATCAGGAAGTCGAAGAAGTATAGCAAGAAGGGTAGGGGCGCCAGGCGCAGTCGTAGTGATTCCTACTTCCCAGAAAGC
>FLMG01003886.1:0-15329 GCA_900088475.1 Hyphochytrium catenoides
GCTTCTATAGTGGAGACGCTGCTCCACTATCAGGGGAGGAAGGAACAAAGGAGACTTGAAGGTGGAGCTGCCGAGGAAGAGAGAGAGTGTGAAGAGGAGAGAGATGCCTTAGGCTACACCGCGGACTATTGGGCAGTATCCTTCGGCCACTTGACCGTCCTCCGCTTACTTCTTACTGCGAAGAAGAGAGAACTCGCTTTGTCAAGTTCTCTGGCTTTCCAAAGGGATCCTGCGTCCAAAAACTCTGCGCCTGGTGCTTATGACTCTGATGGCAACCTGATCGACAGGGAGACGCAGATTGAGGAGAGGATGGGCGGGTGGTACAAGGCGCACATGTTCCGAGGCGGGGTGACTCTGCTGCATAGGGCTGCGGAGAGAGGCAAAGACAGCTGTGTCAGAGAGCTCTGCGAAAGATTCCCGTCGATGGTGGATGTCAGAGATGATAGAGGAAGAACTGCGCTCCACTGGGCAGCAAGATACGGCTTTTTAAGCACATTAGACGTAAGTTTCCATGGCTCTAGCTTTTCGCTCATGCCTCTATTTTGCATTTGGTTATGCGTTGACTGATGCGTTGTTCTCCCTTCTTCTCTCATTATTGACCTAGGTCCTTTCTCTCGCTCTACTTCATGTTTGCTTACCCGCACCATCTGCTAGTCGGATCCACTCATCGCTGTCCTAGTTCTTCCCCCTTTCTTCGAAGACAGCCGGCACATCATTCCTCCTAGCATTCATCTTCCTCTCTCTCGTCTTTCTTCTTCTTCTCTTTCCATGTTTCACCATGTCTCTGTGTGTTGTCTCTGTGCTTCTTCGTCCCTTCTCCTTGTTTTATAGATTCTTGCCAGGTATGGGGCGGATCTCACTGCCACTGACAGCTTTGGAGAGACCGTGGAAGATCAAGCTCGCCGATATGGGCACTTCACCGCAGTGAAGAAATGGAGAGAGGCAATAGGGGTTGACAAACATTCCGAACGGACAGAGAGAAGATAAGCGTTAGAGCCTATGAGACCCAGCCTTTGAGCGTTCGGGCTCGCGTGAGGGGAGAGAGAAGCCACTAGTGGAGGATTGACAAGGGAAAGGAGTCTTCACCGAAGAAACTCCTCTCATCTTGGGTTTTCCGAGTTTGCACATCTGTTTCTCTCTCCTTAACGCCCTCGCTACTCTCTAGATTGCCTCTTTCTTGCAGAGGAAACATCTCTCCCTCCTTCTTTCCCGGACAGGCAGGAGCATTGAGGGAACAGCCATTGTGCCAATAAGCGTAGGCGGCGTAATATGAGCGGTGCTGCTTGACTCGTTTTGGCCCAGCAGCACATTAGTTCTATGGCTCTTTATTGTAACTAGCAGGAGCTAGTCAATGTATCTATGGTCCCTTCCCTTCGAGTACCTCTTGACTTTGACCCTGCTTCTCTTCAGTCTATTCTATATCTTTCTCAACCCTCTGATGCGGTTGGCTGGCGGGTATGGTTGGCTACTCAGAACGAGCATCTCTGTGCCCTACTTCTCTGCTTGTTCACGCAAGCAGCCCCTATTCTCTAAAGAAGGGCTCTTTGCTGGGACTCAGTGTCGTCTCGGCTGGGTGGTTCCCATAAGAGCTGCAGGAGCCTGATTACTTCTTACCCTGGCTATGACTCTCTCCTTGATCACCAGGACATCGGGGTCCACCTTTGTCAGGTTGCTGGGCCAATAATATCGCCTTCTGAGAGCGAAGACAAAGCTACTGAGGCTGCTTTTCCTCCTTCTCGTCAACAGAACCGGGCGTAGAACAGTGGAAAACAGTGAGAAGCTAGAGCTCATTTTCACTGGCCAAGTCCTAAGAGAGTCGCGCCAGTTGAAGAAGAGTCGCCTTTCTTTGTTCTCTTTGCAATCTCTCTCTACGGGGAGGCAAGACTCTTCCCACAAACGGGACAAGCCATCTCTTTCTCAAGATGCTCCAGGGCACACTCATCATGGAACTGGTGACCGCAAGACAGAGTGCTCAGTCCTCCACCAAGTAAGACCCCGCAGATCATGCAATAAGAGGAGGAAGGCGAGAGAGCGGAAGAAAGAGAGTGGCGCTGCCCCTCAACCCTGCTACTGATCCGTGATGATATAGGACCTCTCTTCATGCTGAGCCTCCCAGAGTCTCCGGCTCCCCCTCTCTCTCCCGTAGAACGGATGGCTTCAACTACTTTTTGCCGTTTCTCTTCTGAGTTTCTGCCCGCTATAAACGCTGACACGGCGGCAATTAGCGGTTCCCGGCTGAGGTCACACCGTTGAAAGGCAGGCGAAGAGACAAGGTCAAAGATGTTCTGCAGGAAGGCTTCTACGTTGTTCACCATTCTCTTCCTTCCTAACCTTAGCGCTATGGTGATGCCATGCTTCAGCCTCTCTTTACTCTTTGGCAGCCGATTGGCTACGTCCTGGACGACGAAGTAGAGGTAAGGGCAACAGCCCTTGCAAGCGTGTGAAGTGTTGATAGCGCTGACAACTGTCAACCGAAAGGCCTGGATATCGTCCGGGGTCTTCAAACTCGTCCACGACTGTCCAGCCGGGCCGCTGACAGTGAACTTGAAGGTCCGATCATGGCGTAGGTATTCAGATTGGAGAAGCAGAGGTGGACTGCCATTATACTGGGCGACCTGCAGAAAGTTCGGGCTGTTTCTGAGGAGCTTGGTATTCTGATAGTGCATGTGAGAGGAGAAAGAAGAGGGGCGCGAGACCGCCGAAGAAGAGTCATCTCCGCCACCTCCGTCATCTTCTCCTCCTTTTCGTCTGCCTCTATCTCTCCTAGTGCTAGAGTAGGCCGTCCGTCGGCTAACAGGGCCTTCGCTGTGGGAGGGAGAGTCTGGGGAGAGCCCATCGTCTGGCAAGGGAGGAGAGTAGGGCGGAGAAGGGAGAGAATAGGGAGTTGGCAGGGTTTGGTCCATCATGCCTCTCTCAGAGAATGGTCCTTTCTGTTATGTTCCTTCACAGTCCTCCCCTGTCCAAACTCTCCTCTGCAGGAGGCTAGCTTCTGGAGTAAAAAGAAGCCCGTCGGCACTTCAACCGCTTATTCTCAATCGCCAGAGATGAACATCCAACAGGTTGGGAAAGAGTCAAGAGAATGACGGGTGTTGTTGAGCGGCTGTATTCACGTCGTAGGAGTTGGAACAAAACTCTGCCAAGATAGAGGGACACACTCGGCCAAGATAGAGGGACACACTTCCTGTACACAGTATGGTAGAGTGGCCCTGAGGCAGCCTGCTGAAAGAGATTGTAGCTACGAAGAAAGACGAAGAGAAGGATGAGACTGGATTCTGCTCGGAGGCTATGCCGCACTCATTGAGAAAGTAAGCGTCACAGGAGTAAAAAGCCTATGCTTGGCAACACCCCCCGACGCCTTGATTTCTTGAGGTGGGATAGAGTACAGGACTGAAAGCAGAACAAGACCCGCCTTGCTACAATGTGATGGGCACAAATGCAATGGTACTAAGAGACCTTAGATGGAGGATCTAAAGAGGCCGCGTACACTGAATACCAAGTGACAATGTATCCTGAATGATAGTGACGGGCATCATTTGGTCAACAGACTTCCCCAGGAGCTCCGACCATCGCAGCAGCGGCTGCAGCAGCAGCAGCAGCAGTGGCAGTGGCAGTGGCAGAGGCAGGAGCAGGGGCAGGGGCAGCAGCAGCGGCAGCAGCGCACGGGAAGGGCTGCATAGACATTGACTGACCGGTGACTGCAGACCTGAAGGAGTTTTTAGTTCTGAGTGCTCATCAGCTGCCTCTTCTTGCGAACAGTGGAACTTCTGCCCCTCGGATCGGCCCCAAAGTTGTGCGTCACTTCTACTCTTCCTTCGGTCCAGATAAAGATTCCGAATGATGACAGGAAAGGGCCTCTGTTCGTCGTTGTAGACAAAGGCTAGTGGGTGTTGTGATGCCTGGGTGTTAGGCGTATAATTTGCTGTACACCTTTCCTGAATACTCTGTATCCGGAATCCGTGAGCGGTATTGGGGATATTACCGAGATATGGGGGACTTGCTATATAGAATTATGATGAACTAAAAATAGCGAATCTCGATTTGTTTGTTGTCTGCACAACAAACAGAGATGCCCAGTCTTCTTCTTTGAAAGATGTACATTACTGATTCTTGTTGTTAACGCCAAAACCAACGACAGCAGCAGCTGCTCATCCTGCCTCATGATGTAGCTTTCCCAAGAGCTTTCCTGGAGTTTATCCCTTCAAGGATCACGTCCTGCCTGGCGGTTCTTGGCGCTGAACGAACAGCCATTCCGAATGCCTTCCGCCGCGAAGGCATCGTCGTCGTCGGATATCACCACAACCGCTGTTGTTGAAGGCAAGACTTTGAAGGAAAGTAGTGGGCGGAGTTGTAAAAAAGATGGGGGACCTCTCTACTATCTCCTATCAGCGTTTCTCTTGGGGGCAAAGACATAACTCTTCCTCCGCATCTGTCGAGGGACGCCTAACTCATTGGCAACAATTATTATGCGGTGGACATCATCAATAGTAGCTCCATCGCGCTCTTCTAAGTATAAACACTACGAGGAACTACTAGTAAGGCATGATTGACTGAGGAGTAACCGACGAGCAAAAAGTCAATTGGTTAATATGCTGTACTGCCTGTACAACCATCATTATTTTACTGCAATGCCTCACTTGTAACGCAAGAAACTCTTTGTTTCCCAGGGTGACCTTCACTCCTAAACGTGGGACCATCATTCTCTCATGTAGGCCTTCAGTCAGAATATGCTTTGTCCTAAGATAGTCGAAATACGTGTGCATTGACTTTCAGCATCATACGAGGGTGCACCAGTAGAGTCCTCACATCGTCGTAAAGTTGAACAATACCAAAAGATTCCACACCAATAAAAAGCGAGCAAGTGAGAGCAAAAAGGACTCTTATCATAGCATTTATTGGAATAAGTGTTCTGGATTCTGGATGGTCGTTTTGGGTGATTTTATTTGATGAGGGAACATCTTTTTTGCCGCCAAATTCTCAAAAGTCTGCGAAGGAATTTCGCCCTCAGTGATGGTTCGAAATCTTTGTCCATCAGTCTTCAGCTCTGAAAAAAGCTTCAAGCAGAATCCATTAAGCTCTGAATAGGCCGCTTCGATGTTGCTCTGAAGAACTCAATCATCCAGAGAAGTGAATGACACTGCCGTCGGGGAGTATCAATTTGGCTATTCTTGATCTTTCCGAGACTGACCTAGAAGAAAATATAGTCAGGCGTAAAAAGCAGCATTATGGCGGTTGACTCAGTTCGCCGAAGTGCAAGAGACCGCAAACCTCCCAAACCCATCTATGTGGTGCAAAATCCCCTGAGCTCTCCTCGCACCAGGTACTTAATCTATATGGGCTGCACAAGAGTTCCACCTAGGTGTTCTTGGTTGGTTACTCTCCTTGTGGCCGTAGTTCTGAGGACGAAGATGGTAGCGATGAGGCAAACTCACCTGTGCAGGCTCGCCGTCAGACCCAGCCAAAGAAGCCAAGGTAAGTACCTGCTGTAGTCTTACTTCAAGCAATCCTTAAGAAGCCCTATTTTAGAATGGCGGCGAAGGGGCCTTCCACAGCCAGCAAACGCTTGCAAGTTGTACAAGAAGAAGATCGCGGTAGATTGGGAAGAGAGGAAGAAGACAGCGAATCTGATTCCTCCCTTTTCGGTACGTGGAATGCCCAAATAAAGACGTGTAACTATCAAAGCGTCTTGTCCTCCAATGCCCTATTTTTATTGCCTTGCTGCCAGCTAACTTGCCTCTTATTCGTCCTGTACAGAGAGTCTCAAGCGCCCAAATGTGGCAATAGACTCTGTAGTGTCTGACTGGATCGAGCAGTTTCTGGTAAATACGTGCTGATTAGTCCTATATGGTTGAGTCAGTGGCTCACCGATCTCTCTCATACGTATGCAGGAGAAGCGTAACGACGCACTAGTAGAGCTGCTTAACTTGCTCTTTCATGTAAGCTGAGCTCTTTTGCGTCTTATCTTTACATTAGGCTTCCTTTAACCTTATCCCCTATACCTGAAGTTCAAGCTGGATATCGCTATGGCCTATCCTGCTATAATGTTTGGCCTTTTTATCTTTTTTGTCGATTCACTAGGCGTAGCGTGCAGAATCATCTTATCGCTGCGCAGACCAGCGCACTTGGTTCGTCGCTATCGTGACTCTAAATCATTGTTGCTCTTTATTGATCTTATGATGGCTCTGACATTTCTCCTGTCATGTTAGTCCTGTGGTAGTGCGCAAAATGTGGTTCATCAGGGGCAGGATGTGGACAACTTGGAGCTGGACGAGCTAGCTGGGAGAGTTATTGAAAATATGACGTCGGATGAAGAGTTCCCGTTAACATCTAAGAAAAAGGTAGCTTTCTTCACTTGGAAGTATGCGCCTATATGCTTGCGCAGCTACTACCGGACCCCTAGCGTCCCTCTATGTCTTTGCTCTCCTCTTCTCAGCCATTTGCCCTCTAATCTGATGACATTTTTACCATCAACCCTCCTCACTGTGAGAAATGCTTCATCTTCTTTTGGTCCAGGAGCTTAAGAAATACAGAGCAAACCTCATGCAATTCTGGAGAAAGTTGATCCAAGGGATTCGGGGCGATATTCTTTTTGAAGGAGACCTGGTAGAAACTCTCACTGACTGGACGACAAGTCTGGCTAGGTAGTACCACCCATCTCCTTGTCCTTCCATCCCTTGTCGTCTCAATACTAAATCTTCCGTCTTGCTGCTGCACTTCACTCCGGAACACATTCTCTGTTGTGCTGGTACATTTGCGGTTTAACGAATTAGCTCTTCATCCCGGGCTATTCGCTTTACTGCCACAGTTTGCGGTTTGGAGATTGGCTATGGGCTCATTAAAGAGATAAACCAGCTAGGAGACGAAAAGCAGGTTGCAGAAAGGCAAAAGGCTGCAGAACAAGGAGCGAAGAAGGTACGAGACCCTGCTAACCCTACTCTTTGTTAATGCGTGATATTCCCTGTCTCCTTCCTACTGTTTCGTCCCATAAATCTGAAGCCCTTCACCTTTTGAATGAATAGAAGGGAGAGCAGAGTAACAAGTCAAAGCAGTTGGCTCAGAACATTCTCCTTTTGGCAAAGGTATGGGGCCAAACTATACAAAGCTCACGTATGTCCAGCTACATTACCTTGATCGTGGTTGATCGTGGTGGTACTATTAAGTTCGTCCTTAGTATTCTCTTTGCTTTTTGTTCTTCCGTGCTCCTCCCTTACCTTCCTTGTAATATTCAACGGGTCCTTCTACATTTCTGCGGCACCGCAGCGCCAGGAGAAGCTTGTGGAGCAGTTGATGTCGATCTTCAAAGGCATATTCATGCATCGATACAGAGATGTCCACGATGACATCAGGCTGGAGTGCACAGCATCCTTAGGTAAGAGCATGAGAGCCAAGAGACGGGAGTGGTATGGCTTAGATTACTGTGTCCAGCACCAAAAGGCCATTCTGCCTAACCTCCAGCTGTTACGCCTTTGACTTGGCCCTCGACGGCAACGCAGGAAAGTGGATATCTGAGCTTCCAGAGGTCCTTTTAAATGACCAGTACACCAAGTACCTGGGATGGCTGCTTTCTGACCTTTCTGCTTCGGTTAGAAAGGCTGCGCTTGTGGCTCTCCGGAACCTTTATGAGGTGAGGTTCATAAATGATAGACCATTTCAGCACCTTTATCGTCAGCTCAATTGTTTGCGGCTGCACCTTGGTTTTCTATTCTCGATGTCTCTTTTCCACTTCTGTAGACATTGTTCACCTGTCTCCTCAGACAGACAGACTCTGTACCCCCTCTAACCTCATCTTGTTCGGGCTGCTTCACTAGAACGAGTCCTACGTAGATAAGCTTGAACTTTTCACTACTCGGTTCACGCCACGGCTGGTTGCCATTGCAACGGATGAGGATCGGCATGTGGCCATGGAATGCCTCTCACTCCTGAAGCACCTCATGAGGTACTTGAAGCTTATTGTTGTTCTGTCTATCACTTCATAATTTCTTTCTAAGCCTCCATGGGTTGCTTCATGAGCTCGAGAAGTATCCATTCCTTCTTCTACTACTATATCAAAAAGGCCCTTGGCTTCCCTTGTGTTATTCGCGCCTATCAGCCTCTAACAAATAATCCTGTTTTGCGGGGCGTCTAGCAATGGTATTGTCGCTGAAGAGGATGTGGACACGGGCTCCCTCTATCTTCTTATCTTTGATGAAGATGAGGGAATTCGGAAAGCGGCAGCCTCTCTGTGGTCCTCTCTGTTCGAGGCATTTGAGATACCTGAGGGCGAGAATGACAGCGCAAAAAGCAAGGAGCAGGTGCTTTCATAAGGAACCTTCGTCCAATCGTTTTTAGTAGTATGCTGTTCGTCTCTCTTTGGCTTTCGACTTTCTTTGGCTTGTCTGGGTGTTATCCCCTTACGTTCCTTCAATTCCTTCTCAGGCTTTGGTCGAAGTAGCTCAAAGGCTGTTATTTACTCCTCCATATTTTCTTCCGTCTTCCATAGCTACTAGCAATCCTGGAGCTGGCAGAGAAGTTCGGAGACGGTGACATGACGGAGCATGTCGATTACATCGTCAGTGCTCTATGGGAAGAGCCAACAGCAGGTGAAGTGCTCTCTCCATGTGGTGGCTCCTTTACCGTACACTGGCCGTTAGATGACGTTGTTCCACTACATCGCACTATCAGATACATCGCACTATCAGCTTCACCATTTTGCGCATCGGAGGTTGTTCGCCGTCTATGCTTTTGATCACGTGCACTTTGTTCCTTGATGGTTCTCTATTCGCATTTAGTAATCTACTCTGGCTTTTGCTTGGTATTTGATTCTTGAAAGCACCCCTACGTTACGTTCGTATCTACAAGTTTCACAACTCCTCCTCTCTTCATTTTATCTTTGCCTCACATAAGCTTTTCCCGCCTGCTATGAAAGTTGGGGTGAAGAATTGGGAGGCCATGAATGCTATGCTAACCTCGTCCAAGAAGAATGAACAATTGGAAGCCTATCAGACGGTAGGAGAAAAGCATGGAGGACGGAATTCCGGTTAACTCTGTATGAAAGAGTTTACATTCAAACCCTCCTTTGGCTTTCAGGCACTGTTGGTCCGTCTATTGTGTGCCTCTTTCTATTTGGCATGCCACACTGGCGATCAAGGAAAGACCAAAAGTACTGCCAAGGCGAAAAGCAAGGAAGACCTTCGGGTAGGGTGGGCTGTTTGCGGTACCAGTTGTGCAACGTCACCAAGTGATCTGCCTTCATGTTTTGCCCCTCCGTTGTCTTCAGTGCTGATCGCCTTGTCCGGCCCCTTTTTTGCGTTTGACCACATTGATCTTAGGAGGAGGCCACTGTCCATATGGTCAAGGTCCTTCCAGGACTTTTGAAGGCATTTCAGGGCGATGCAGCTCTTTTACGACCTCTCTCCTCTCTCGTTGTGGATATGAACCTGATGGCTTACGGTTTGAACAGACAGACAAAGAATTTCAAAGGTAAAACCGTTCTCGAGCTGCCGGGCCCGCGCAATCAGTCAACTTGTCGTCCTTTCAAGGTTCTTAACGCTCTTGCTGGCATCAACCTATTACGTGATTGGCCCACTTCAGTGACTATGTATCATTGTCTGTATTTAACATACTTTATTGCAGAGCTCTTGGCCCGATTACAGGAGGTTTTTCTATCTTCAAGCGATGAGGTTACGCTTTCAAATGTTGCCAAAGCCTTGAGACACTTCGTTGTTGAGGAGCATCCCAGACAGAGAGACGCAGAGGGCTTAGTGGAGGAGTTGGTGGGTGAGATTATCAATAATTTTGACGGATATAAGAAGGTATGACGCATCTATGAGGACTAAAGAGCTCATAGAAAGTAGGTTTGGTCTATAAGCGTCTAGCATTTAGTTTATAGTGAGGACGCGTCCCTCAACTAACTCTCTGTCGACGATTGAACAGTCTGAGGCCTCACACAAGACAACAGCAGACGCGGAATTTGGGCTCGAGGCAAACATTTCGCGACTTCGTTATTTGGCAACAGCAGTCAATCTCTTGACGTTTCTCCCAAAGGACGTCGACATCGTACCCGATCTTCTTTCTCTCGTTGAAAGGAGGGTGAACCCCAATCTTTTTTTGAACAAAGGGAAAAGCTCGTCCTCATCGCTCCTAAAAAAGACGAAAAGAGATTTGCTCGGCTCTCGTACTGCTTCTGAAACTCTTTCCCTGTTGTTCTCTCTGTTTTGCTGGAGGTGCCAGCCCATCTTCTCTAGTGTGTCAGATCCGTCGCAAACCAATCCTGAAGGTGAGAGCCAATGCGTTCCTGCTCTGCTCGATTGAAGTGTAACCATCTCCACTTTCCTGCTAGAGCAAAGCGAGGAGGTGAAGGAACAGATTGAGTCAGTGGTGCAACTAAGAAATCAACTTGGTGAACTCATCGAGAAGGCGCTGGCGGCAGAAGGCAACATTGCCGAGGAAAACGATAGAAATGTGCAAAATGCAGCGGAGGAATACGTCTCTGCAATACAGAAAAGAGCTTACGAAGTCTTGAGCGATCTTCGCTCTCTTTGCGTTGACAAGCTAGAGTCGCATCCTGTCCTACGTCCTCTGGCCTGGTCTCTCTCGGACAATCTCATCTCTCTGCTTCAGCGCTACTTTCAGGCCAAAATGACTCAGGTAGGGTGGAGAGATAAAGATCTGGCAGAGAGGCCGGGTTGCTGGGATGTTTGCGTTATTTGGATTCTCTGAAGTACGGGAGCTTTCGCTTTCTCGCGCTCTCATCTAAACTTTCCTCTTATGTGGCATGATGTAACCCTTGAAATTTGTTCTAAGATGCATCACCTGTTACCATCCTCAGCTTCATGAGATTGAAGAACAACAGGAGGATGAGGAAGAAGATGGAAAGAGACACGTGGAGGAGGAGCGGGAGGGTCTAATTTTCAATCTCGCCCACCAAGTCATTAGCAATAAGCTGCACCGGAAGCAAGCAGCCGCAATCATTGACGCGGTCGCAACAGAGGATGAGAGAACTATCGAGGTAAGGCTGCTCTAGTTCTCTTTGCACTATGTTCGCCACTTCACTTTTCTCAATGAGTTGACCTATTTCGCCTTAAGCTAAGCGGATATGTTGCTGGTTCGATAGTAGCGTTAGCACTTGTCCGTGTTTCTATACTTTCCTCTAAATTTTGTTTTCTTAGGTGGTCAAGGCTTTCGCAAAGGGCTTGAAGCAGCACAGTCCTGCCAATTTCTTGGAGGTTCAAATGACTGCGCTGAGGAAAGCTTACAGAGATTATGAAGACATCGTGGCCCATGCCAATGAGGTAAAGCAACACTATTCTCATAGAATGCGCCTCTTTGAAAGTGGAGAATCGACCATGGTTAGAGGGCTAAGGAATACAGGCTTGCAGCTGAAAGGGAGACTTTGCATAAGGCCAGAGGGTAGAGGACTGCCTATTCCTCGTATATTTTTTTCTTCGTTCAGCTCTCTCCGTGATTCTCGTTGGTCTGTTCGCATCATTTTGGGGATGAAGCGGATGATTGATGAAGAGTCCGTGACCAAGACTTATTTTGAGGGACAAGATTCGCTATCACCTTCCCTCATGTTCTCACCTTTTGCTCTTATGTCAACTTCCGGACCTTTCAATTATGGTTCTGCGCGAAGGATTTCGATGCCCTTGAAGGATCAAATGTGGAGGAAATCAGTTCGGTTCTCTCTTCCCTGCGAAATCTATCTAAGAAACTAGTCCACATGATGGGAGTAGGGAAAGCCTCGAAGGACATGGAGGCGCCTTTACAGCGCTTTCTCTTGGAAGGGATCAGGTGGGCGGAGCCGTGTATGCGCTCTGAGTTCCGCTTCGTTTTGTTTCCCATAAATTCTGTACCTCTTCTTCTTTTTCCTCTAAAATATCCCTATGGCTCGCAGAGTCGTTATCCATATGGGGAAGAGACTATGCCTGGAGGTTGGCTTACATTCCAGCAAACTAACATGCATTACCTGACAGATATGCCATGGCCGCCCCTTCACATCTTCGGTTTGCTGAGGCTCTGAAGCCCTACTTTTCCCACTTGCGGCCGGCATCTCTATCCACACTACTAAGGGAGGTTCTCGCTCTTGAGGAGCAACTGGCCCCTACGGTAAAAGAAGAGATGGAAGCCCAGTTGGCGCTTCCGGCTGAAGAAAGAGAGGATTATTGGCATGCCTTTCTGGAAATCACCGAAGCTTTCGGGAGAGAGGACGGAGGAGGAAAGAGAGTATCCCCGAAAGGCATTGCAGCCAAGAAGGGATCAAAGGTTAGTTCAGATAAGTCAACGCGAGACCGTGGACGACTAGGGGTCCTATTGTTTGACAATGGCTTTGTGCTAACCCAACTGCGTGCATTTAAGCTGGCTGGACTTGCTAATCTCCTGGCGATTTTAGTTTACCCCTAAAGCCCTTGCTCTACGAATAGGTTATATGGATCTTCTTGGCCTCAAAAAAACACACCCTTGCGTTGACTCCTCTTACGCTCTTAGCCCGTTGCCTTTAGTATGCTCGATTTGACTTCACCTCCTCAATGTCGATCTTTCTTATACAGGCACGCCGAGCTCTTACCGAGGAGGAAGAAGAAGATGAAGAGACTCAAAGGTCTAAGCAGGTAATGACCTTGCTTACCATGTTATCCATCCTGTTTCCCCCTCGTCTTTATTCCCTTTGTCGTCCTATCACAGTTACTGAGTTTTCTTGCTTGCTCAGTCATGGGGGACTGCCGTCTAAACGTTGCCTCACTGTCCTCGTGGATAAAATACAGGCTTTTTTAGCTGATCTAATTCTACTTGTCCTTTGGTTCGGTCCGTTGTATCTCATGGCCGCGCTTTTTTCTCTCTTTGAATCTCCTATGATTTTGAATCTACTGCTACTTCTTTCTATATGATATGAAGGCACGCCGTGGAAGACCGCCCCTCGCTCCAAAGTCTGGTGGAAAGAGACAGAGGGCAAGCCCTCCTGGGTCCCAGTCACAGTCGCAGTCGCAGCAGGTTCACGGCGGCAGCCAATTTAGGGAAGAGGATGAGGACGACGAGGGAGTTTACTCGTCCCCTCTGCCTCTCAAAAGAAAATCAACGAGGCTTGAGTCGGATGATGAGAGTGAGGAAGAGGTAAGAAGAGACAAGAAGGAATGAAAAGCTAACTAGGAGCACGAAGATCCAAAGCAGGAGTATATTTATCGAGGCCGGTGAACCTGTTGATTTTTAGCTATACAGCCGTTTAATAAGTGTCACTATTCCCTTCACCAGCAATCCCCTAAAACGAATACTAAAGGACGAAGAGCAGCGAAAGGCAAGCAGAAGAAGGCAAGGCTCAGTACAGACGAGGAGGAAAAAGACGGAGCCGAAAAGGGGACCATGCCAGCACGAAGGACCCCGAGACTCTCACGCAGGTCTTCGGGAAAGAAAGACATGGGCGACAGCGATAATGAAGATCGGATGGAGGAGGAGACACCTGCAAGAGACGAGGTGAGTATGATACTACGGTACTACGGTTCTTTTGATCAGCCCAAACACAGCGCTTGGCCCAATACGAAGGCCCACTTGCACTACATCTTTCTCTTTGCTAATGATCCCTGGTATCGTAGGAAGAGCAAGAGTCAGAGGAAAGTGAGGATGATGTACCACGTCGTTCACGAAGGGCGGCGGGTCGAGGCTGAGCTCTCGTATTTTGTGTGAGGCCAAGACAAAAGAAGACTTCGAGACGGTCCGAACGACTTGAGCTTCCGCAGCCTGTTGTGCGTGCTGCGGCAATGTCGAAACCGCTTGTGAAGGAGATCGCTCGTGTTTGATCGTGTTTGATAGTTTATTCAAAAGCAATGACTTTCCTACCGAGCGGCTTGTACGATGTCAAGCGTTCGCCTGACGTGAAAGTCTGCCAAGAGAGAGCAAGCAGCTTCACCTAGTGAGGTGGTATAAAGGAAAGATGTAAATGGAAATGAAGGATGTTATACGAGTGCTGCTCTGCTACTCTTCGTCCTTGCCCAACCCAAGACTCTTTAGGGGGTTTTCACGCTCTTCTATTGTGCCACTTTCTGTTTCGGTGTTCATTTGCCTGGCTTCGAGCTGCTCATACATCTGCAGCCTCTCGCGCTCCGTTTATCTGCCACTGTCCAGCCTCTAAAAGAACTTGAAGTATATGATGAACATAAATACTAGCCCCACCACTCCCACGGGCGCGTACTTCCTGTATAAGGCCTACACGTAGGCAAGGAACCGACAAGGAAAAGAGTTTGAATTAGCATCGCGGCCAAGAGGCGGCCTGCCCAGACTAAGCTTTCCTGGGCCCCTGCGACTATTTCTCTGCCATCTCCTTGCATCACAGCTCTCTCTTTCTTTCTATCTTCACACAAAGCTTTTGGAACCTTACGCCTCTCTCACCATCAGCTGCCATGCTCATCAGCCTCGACTGGCCTTTACCTGTAAATTGAGCTTCTTGGCCCCCCATTTGAATTGTTTCGAGTCTGCTGCGAGCTTGGTTGAGATTACGGAGACGTCTGAGAGCAGAAGAACAACATGGTGCCTGATGTTAGAGTGGGCGAACAAACCCTAAAGTGGGCTCTACGTGGACGTCGATATGGAACCCATGCGTCTTCTCCCGATGGGCGATCTAGCCGTCTTTCTGCCGGGGCCTTCATCCTGTGCTGCACACACTATCCCCCCACTTCGGTCTAGGGTGGATGCTTCCAAAGCATAGCTAGTCCTCTATATACCGACTTACGTTCTAATCTTTCTCCTCGATTGAGCACTTCCTGAATATTTTGCTTCATGACGCTGTGAATGTCCGCCAAGTCATCGTTCAGCTTGCCCATGTTCTGCCTGGACTGAGGGTCGGAGTATTCCTTCCTCTTTTTCTGGATGAACTTGTCTGGCGTGCAAGCAGAAAATAAATAGAGGAAATCAGATAGTGAGGGTTGCGATGCGATAGGGAAGAGCACTGAAGAGCACTGTTGCTACATTTTGAAGGAATATAGTGTAGCACAGTTGTTTCCGCTTGTAGATTCTTCTGATATAAGCAAGGGAAACGAGACAGTAACGGAACGGAGAAGCTGAAGACGGAAGAAAGAAAAGAGAGAGAGAGAGAGACAGAGAGGGGAGAGAGAGAGAGAGAGAGCTACTTGTTAAGTGCCGTACCGAATTTGATAAAGGCGTAGGGCCTTGAAACAGTGTTGACTTTATCAAGCCACCTGAGGAATAACGTGTTCATGAGAGATGTCGAGAGCTGAAAGGCCCAGGTGGAGACAATTCCGGAGGTTCAACGAAGACGCGCGATGAGTTGAGATGGAGAGGTCAATAGCTAAGAGAAGGCTTGACCATAGGCAGTGCAGCCTTGGAGGAAAGAAAAGTCTCTATATCCCCAG